>SNQJ01S0064172.1:24537-51761 GCA_010110895.2 Picea sitchensis | reverse complement strand
ATTTACCCTTTGTTTGAAGACCTGCAACAAATGGATTAATGTCAATTATACAATGAGATTATTTAAAAATTAAACATGCAGCATGATATCATTAAAAAATTATATAGTATTAAAGAGCAATATTAGAATGCTACATACCAAAAAAATGTGTTAGTCTTGGGGCATCATGAATTTTCCATAAAAGTATTCCACGGAATTTAAATTTCTTCTCCCCGATTGGTTTACAGATGTCATACATAGTGATTCCAACCCATAACTTGAGTAGCTCGTCGATAAGAGGCTCGATATATACATTCATATATTTAACCTGGTACTTACCTAACTGTTTGAAATTACACATAATTACTATAACCATGATATCATGTATACATAAGTAAATAAACAAACAAAAGATGTTATGCAAAAAATGAAACAAATGAAATGTTAGATTCAAAAAATTAATGTAAAAAAATACCTAGAACAATCATTGTCAACCTTATGTGCTCCCTCTTTATTGACATCCAAGGAGGAATGTTATTGTTGATAACAAAAATAGGCCACACTGAGTAAATAGACCTAATCTCTTTGAATGGATTAACACCGTTAGCTTCCAATGAAAGCCTAACATTATGAGGTTCATCTTTGAAATCTGCCCATTTTTCCTCAATTTCCCTAAATGCATAACCATCGAAAACCATTCGAAGAACACCATCTCCACTTTTGATACATGCATGGTAATCCATAAATTGTTTTATGCTTTCACACCTAAACAGTCACTGCAAACATGGAATTATGGGAATATGACGAAGAACCTTTCGAGGCACCCTTTTTGTTACTTGATCGGTTCTATATCTACTGATAATACATTGCGGGCATTCTGTTTTCGAAGCATGTTGTCCATAATATATATTATGATCATTAGGAAATGCATCTATAGTTTGATAATCCATTCCAATGTCTTTCATAATGGCATGCAAACCTCTATATGTGCGAGGTAAAATATTTGACGATGGTAATAAAAATTCACCTAACAATCTACAACATAACAAATAACTAGTTAATGTAAAGAATATTAATCATAAAAATTGCATTCTTATTTTACACATTAATTAACACTAAAAACAAATAGAAAAAATTCAACATTTATGTATAATATGAGATGAAACATATTACATACCTTAGGATATGTGTCATACAAGTGTTCAACAAATTATTCATAAACTTTAAGTTCACTAGCAACAATGTAGCAGAGAGAATATTTTCTCTTGATCCTTCATAAAGTCGTTTATTTTCCTTTTCTAATAGAGGCTCATCATAAATACAATAATTGTCCCCATCCTCGTCCAGCTGAGAAAAAAAATCTTGGATCATTTGATTTGTCCCGTCATCTTCTTCCATGGGATCATTAACTTTATTTGTCCCATCATCTTCTTCCATGAGATCCTCATTTGCTTGATCATGTTCCTCAGCTTGTACAACATCATTTCTACTACTACTTGGTGCAATATTCTACAGAAAGTTAGAGGGCAACTCTAACTTTATAATTACAAATAATCATGCAAAATTAGTGTGTACTATAACAAACATTCAAACAATATAAAAACAAATAATGAATATATAGCTAATTACCATGGGATGATATTCATTCGATCCACCATCAATTTGCCCATATTTCCTACAATTTTTTGTAGGTGTTGCTATTAAAATTCTTGTGCGACGTATGAGGCAACATTTTTTTCAAGGGAAATAACATATACCATCTCCCTTTTCACCCACTTTACCTTTTTTCCCACCTCTAATATTCTGCAACATTCTTTCACACAACTTCCGCAAAAATTACCCTTTCTGAACCGTCGTTGTTATAGCAAGATTGCCGCAACATCTATAATTCGTAAAATATTTATAGATATTTTTTCATCACAATAGAGACGAACATTGACCAAATCAATGTTGAATTTATCAAAGAGTATAACGTTCATATCGCCACACTTGTGACGAAATTTGACCAAATCAGTGTTCACTTTGTCAAAGAGTATAACAGTCAATGTGGACATTATCAAATAGTGTAACAATCAATAGTTATCGCCGCTCTTGTGATGAATGCATAAGTTTGTCGCAAGAGATATGATCATCCACCATCTTCATGATCATTGCAAGAGAGATGAACATTTGCTTCTGTCGAGAGAGCGACGAATACGGGCTGGATTTATAATAAAATTGAAAAATTGAACTTTGTCTCTTGAATTTTGCGATGAAAGGGTACTTTCGTCGCAAGTAGTCGTCGTAAATGTTTTCAATATGTAGTAGTGGAGTCAGAAATATACTTGGATTCCTTCGACTCCCATACCCACTATAGTAATGATACTCCTTTGACACCTTCAACCACAATGGTTGTAGTGTCGGAGGTTCCTATCATCACTCATGTCCGTCCTATAGTGAATACTCAACCTATAGCCACGAACCCTTTTGGGTCCCTTTGTCACTCACCAGGATACAATATTCAGTCCATCCCTACGGCCTCTAGCCATTTTTCTTAGGGTATGCTTAATTTCACATCACAATTTTCATCCTCCATCCCAACATCTAATATGAATACCAGTATTGGACTTGGGGCCATGGATCCTTCACATACTCCATTCTCATTTGGTGGTGCTCATATCCCACAAACAACTCCTATAGTTGGAGGCCTTCCTCCTTTTTACCCCGGGTCTAATCCTAGTCCTAATGCTCCTGGATGGAGTGGTCAACCTGGTGGACAAGGTGTTTCTTACGGTCCATCCTTTACACCTACCTCCTCTGCAGCGATTCCAACCAACATTTTTGGCATGATGAATCCACCTTTATCCTCCGGATTCACACTAGGAGGAGGTCAGTTTCATACCTTGAGAAACCCCCAACCTGGAGCCACTCTGGTTGGGGGAAAGTCTTACAATCCTCATCATAACGTTCCTACTAGAATTGTTCCCAACCAAACCTTCATGAATCGATTTAGAGGAGGGTTTTACAATCCCGTACATGGCCATGGTACATACCAGAACCCTGGATGGGTTGCAATTCCTCAACAACAATATTTCCTGGGAGCTTAGGGATAGATGCTACAACCCTGTCTCCATTTTCTAGCCATGTTCAATCTTCCAGAATTGTATAGATTAATGAATGACCCTATGTGTCATGATCTGACATAGTTCCCCATCCCCACCAAGATTCCTTCGGATATTCTGAAGTTTGAAGGAAACACTGGTGAGAATCCTGGTGATCCCATCACTACATTTCATCTTTGGTTCTCTTAGAATTCCCTTAATGACGATTCTATTTGTTTAATATTTTTTCAATGCACGCTCATGGGGGTTGTCGTGAAGTGGTACATAGAGCTACCAAGGGGGACATACAAAAATTTTAATCAGATGGTTTTAGTCTTCCTCAACCACTTCCAATTGTCAGTTCATTATTATGTTGGCATAGAACTTCTATCAGCCTTTCGTCAGGACAAAGCCACCCATATCTTGGATCACATCCAAGAGTGGCATAGGATCAAGGCTTGCATACCTCCACAATTCCTGCTAGATTGGGTCCTTAAGTCTCTACAGTCATATATTTTGAAGGATGTTTCTACATCTAGGGTTACATCTAAGGAAGAAGCGATTTTTAAAGTCGAGCAGTTAGATATTATATATGCTCAGTTTGGAATGTTATATGAGATTCTTCTAGACACACTGAGGTCCAAATATGACCCTAGAAAAAATCCTGGGCCTCATGCCGATAGCATTGTGGGCTCTGCCAAGGTGAAATCTGCAGACTTGGTGACAAGCCAGTTGAAAGAGTTGTCTCTAAACCAATATGTAGGAGGGTTAACTTCCTCTATGTCATCCACTCCCACTCAGTCGGTGGATGTACATTCTGTGAAATTGTCGACCAACTCGAATGGTAACCAACAACCAAGAGGGAATAAAAGGAAAGAACGTGGTAACAATCGTGAGGGTGGGAAGAATAACAATAAACCCAAGGACAATGGTAATAATGAGAAGTCGAATAATAATGTTGGTGAGGGAAAAAAAGAAAGGCAGAAGGTGAAGTTTCCCTACAATATTTGTACAGACGATCACCTTACCCAGTTGTGCCCCAAAATTGTGGAAGTTGTGAGGATTTTATCTCTCCCTCCCGTTGTGTTGACTAATCCTTTTCCACATAATTATCACATGACCTCGATCTCCTTGAATACCAGAAATGCGGCGAGTGGGAGTCAAAACCCACCAACACAAGACGATGACCGTCTATGCATCAATATGGTTAAGTCTAAGGTTAATGTAGCCACTCAATCTTACGATTAAATTTATTCACAAATTGTACCTGGTCTAGAGTCTCCTCCTCCTCCGAAGACACCTTTATAGATCGAAAAACTAGATCCCTCACCTCATATTCTAAAAGGAGTAGTAAATCTCTCTAGCCACAATCCTAATGCTAGAGCTGCCTAGAATTACTCTATTGTTGAGGATCTGGGCCAAACCCCTTGTGCGATGTCAGCTATGGAGGTACTCAATATGTGTCCTTCACATAGGAATGCCTTTTTATCTATGTTAGGAGCTCTAGATCCCAGTGGCTCTAAATTTATCGAGTTTGAAATCACGTATGTAAAGCCTCACTTTCCTTACCATGTGGCATTCAAAATCCACATGGGTTACTCAAAGTATACCATCAAACGTATTGTTGTTGATGAAGGCACTGCAACATGTGTGATGTCCCTGGTCTATTGGAAATCCCTCATCTCTCCGACCCTCTCTCAATATCTAACCATGTTGACTACTTTTGATGGTCGTTATTTCCACCCTCACGGTATTCTTCCTGTCTTCCGGGTCCATTTAGGTGGGAAGACGGTGGAGGTGGATGTCGAGGTGGTTGATGTGCCCCTTGAATATAAATTGTTACTAGGATGCAATTGGACTTATGATATGAATGCAATTGTATTGTCTGCCTTCTATACTCTTTTCTTTCCTCGCGATGGGAAGATCATGAAAATCGACCAGTTTTCCTTTGCGTACGCTAGCCCCAATGCATCGTTTGTACCGTCGATCCTCGTGATCGACAATTCTCAGCCAGCAACTAAGAATATCGATGTCAGAATGTATTGATCCCTTATGGTCACCTTTAACTTCATGGCACTGGTTCATCATATCTACACCATGTCCAATAGGTCTGCTTCGTCAATGAGGTCCATTCCTTTCCACACTTCGTAGTTTAATGATCCTTGGAACCTACCTTCCTCGAATCCATATTGTGAAGGTCAGTCACAAAATGGAATGGCTATGCCACTATCGATAGTAGAGATAGCATATCATGTTGTTCTTGACTCTTCTTCCGATCTGGATCCTATTACCTCGCAGACAGACGAGGATGATCATGTTCTTGAGCGCGTATGGGCCACTTCATCTTATTTTTCACGCGACTACCTCAATGATACTTTACCCTCAGATGAAGAAATTGTAGAGGCCATGAATGGTTCTGACAATCCATGGGATGATATGCACCATCTCTCTTATTTTCTCCGAGAGCTTGCTATAATCGAACAAGATGATTTTAGATCTACCTTGAGCAAGATAGTCACTCATGCCATAGTTCCACTTGATACGCACATCATTTAAGCTGAAGGAAACATGGAAATTATCTCTCCTACCATCACGATCGATATCTCTCGTATTCCTGGCATGATTCAAAATGTATACATTGGTGCAGATTGTTCATTGGAATAAATTATAATCTACACTAAGCTCTTCAAAGAATTATATAATGTATTCACTTGGTCATATGAAGATATGTCAGGGATCGACCCTTGAATTTTAGAACATGAGATTAAAACCTACCCATATGCTAAACCTATTCGAAAATGACTTAGAGATGTCAATTCTAGGAAAGCCCCTACAATTAAGGCAAAGGTAGAAAAAATGCTTAACTCTGGATTTATTTACCCAGTTCCCTTGATTGAATGGGTATCGAATCTTGTTCCTGTGAATAAAAAAAAAAGGAACCATCCATGTATGCATGGATTTTCATGACTTGAATAAGGTCTGTCCCAAAGACAACTTTCTGACACCCTTCATTGATCATATTCCTGATGAATGTGCAGGAAGTGAATTTTTTATTTTATGGATGGATTTTCAGGATATAACCAAATTCATATTAAGCCCGAGGACCAACATAAGATGGAGTTTATTTTTCGTTGGGGTACATTTGCATACCGGAATATGCCTTTCAGAATTAAGAACGTTAGACGAACCTTCCAATGAGCTATGACCTTCTCATTTCACTATCTCAAGCATATAGTCAAAGCCTATCTTGATAATCTCGCTGCTCACTCCCATAAGAGAGTGGATCACCCTACACACCTTTGACTAGTTTTTGAAATATGTTTCCATTACCACATTTGTTTGAACCCTCATAAATGTATCTTTTGTGTTAGGTCAGGTCAAATTATAGGATTTTTAGTCTCTAAGACTGGGATCATGGTGGATCTGTTAAAAGTTGAGGCAATACTTCGATTGCCTCCCCCACACACTATTCGTCAACTTCAAGGTTTACACAGGAAAGCCAACTTTTTACGATGGCTTATAGTGAAATATGCCAATATTAATAATGGTTTCATGTGTCTCTTAAATAAGGACACTCCTTTTATCTAGGATGAATGAGCCCAAGAATCCTTCGATGCTTTGAAGAAATTCGTGGTATAAATGCCTCTGTTGAAGTCTCTGAAATATGGTATAGATTAATTGATTTATATCGCCATGTATGAAGAGATGATTGGTATGGTGTTGGTTCATGAGGATGATGAGCTTTGTGAGCACGTCATTTACTATCTTATTCGAAACTTAGTCGGCCCTGAACTCAAATATTCTCATGTTGAAAAGCTAGTTTTGGTTGTTGTTCACACGGTTCAATGATTATGACACTATATATTTATTTTCAAAACTATTGTGGTTGTCAATGTCAATCCATTTCAATATGTCCTTACTAGGTGTATCATAGGGAGGAAATACAATAAATGAATTGTCATTTTACAAGAATTTGATCTTGACTTCGCTTCTACAAAATCCAAGAAATCGCTAGTTTTTGCAGAGTTAATATCTGACTTCCCTCAGTTAGATGAGGATGTTATTCATGTTGATTCATTTACAGATGAACAAATTTTCCTTGTCTCGACGTCATACCCCTGGCAAGGAGATATCGTTGTCTATCTTCAAACTTTGAAGTTCCCTCAAAATAGCTTGAGAGATGACCAACGACGTATACAATTACAAGCTAGGAACTACCTTATCATCGACGACAGTTTGTATCGTTGAGGAGTAGACAATATCTTGCTTCATTTATTGAATCACAGAGAGGTTGAGCCTATTCTAAATGACTGTCACAGTGGGGCTTATGGTGGTCATTTATTCGAGCTTGCGACATCCCAAAAAAATTTACGAGTTGATTATTTTTTGTCGTCTGTTTTTAAATATTGTGTTGAGGTGGTTAAGAAGTGTCACCCCTACCAGGTGTTCACTCAGAATATGCGCTTGCATCCATCCCCTCTCCATCCATTCATTACCATTGATCCCTTCACCAAGTGGGGGGTGGATTTTGTGGATTGCAATCCAACTTCGACTAGGGGGCATCAACACATTATTGTGGTTGTATATTACTTTAATAAGTGGTTTGAGGCCATGCCTATAGTTAAATCTGATGGTAAGACTACTTCTTTCTTCGTGTTCAATAAAATTATAGCCAGGTTTGGAATCCCGAGTGATATTATCACTGATCATGGAAGTCACTTTCATAATGAAATGATGAAATAATTAGCATCGAAACTGGAGTTTAAACATGGTCATTATTCCCCTTAATACCCCCTAGAATATGGATAAGTAGAGGCCATGAACAAGTCTCTCAAGACCATTTTTCATAAAACTATAAACCAGAGAAAATCTGACTGGCATATCATGCTTTATCCAACACTTTGGGCATAATGAATCTTGGTTAAGACTTCCATCGGTTTTTCTCCTTTCCAGTTAGTGCATGGTATGGAGTCAATCCTACCTATTGAATTTGAAATACATTCTCTTAGATTGGAATTTTCACTCCTACCTGACACTTATGATCTTGAACAACACCTCGTACACCTAGAGATTCTAAATGAGTATATTCGAGATGCCTCCACGACTATTGAAGTGAATAAATGACGTGTCAAGGTCCAATATGATAAGTTTGTCTCTCCTCGATAGTACGTTGAGGGTGACTTGGTTGTTGGCACAAGGGAAGACCCAGAGTTCAATACTCAAGAGAACACTAACAAGCCCTAACTACTGTCCCTTTTGGCAAAACCTGCGAGGAAGATGTAGTCTCACCCAAAGTAGCTATAGGGGGTTGCATGACACAGGTGTCTACAACCAGAAGGAATGCAAAGTGGATTCAAAGAAACAACACACAACAACCTAGTATTTTTTATCTTCCTTAAACCTACTGCACACGTTATACTTCGGATCTAACACAATATCACAATAGTATCATATCAAATGACAGAGAACACAACATCAATCACACATAACAAAAGATATACGTGGTTCACCCTCTCCCTAGGGCTACGTCCACAGAAATGTTCTTTATAATATATTAATATGAAAGCATACAATTCTTGTATGCGCTCTTAGCTAGCAGATCTTCTCTCTTCTCCTCTCTGTATCCCCTCCTTTCACACCCAATTGTAGGGTTGATCTTCACACCTAGCGAAAGATCTACAATACCATAAGGCTCCCTTACTCAACACTTCTCTCTCACACACTATTACTTTCTCAATCATACAATACAATGACTCTCAACGAACCTAGCCCCAACCACAACAAAATCAACAACAACCCAGGTCCTTTAGACCTCTATTTATACATTACAATAGCTCTCGGACACCCTTAGGTTAAAACCTAAGTGTCAAAATCCTAGATACCAAAACCCTAGGTGTCTCAAACCCTAGGTCAACGTGACCCTCATTTTCAGGGCTTCGCCAACCAATCTTTCCTTCCTTGTCACGCGGTGCTCCAAAGCATCCAATGGTGGCTTTTTGCTCTTGTTGATTTCTCCACGATCTGTCTTCATTGTTGATCTGTCATCCTTGGTCTCCTTGTCCAACGGCTTGTTTTATCTTGCTTCACTCCATCTTTTCTTCTCTTTTTCTCACTTCAACCCAATATCAGTCATTGTTTCTTCCATGCATTTCACATTCTTTCTTTTCTGCCTTAATATTCGGTTACTTCCATACCCAAGGGCCAACATTTGTTCTTCTAAATGACCAAGACAAAGAACCACTAGGGGAAGGCAAGTTCAAACCCATGTGGAAAGGTCCCTATATCGTGTGACATGTCTTAGAAAAAGGAACCTATGAATTAAAATATTATTAATTGAATATGTTGGTTGAGCCTAGGAATGGGATCTAATTGAAACGATATTATGCTTGAGCCCCAAGCTTGGGCGTAACTCTTTGTATAGTAATGTATTTTAGTGTATATATCTTTTTCCCTCTTTCTTATCTTCAGCTTGCTTATCAAGTTTTCCCTTGTTTGGAAGATGTCAACGGAGTATTTGGTCTACTTAGGATTCACATACGGGGCAAGTCATCATACACAGAACTTGGCTTCTGTCACTTGGGTTGTTTACTCACCTGAGGGCCTACTGGTGTCTTCAGGTGGTGTTTTCCTAGGGCCATAAATGAATAATGTGGCTGAAAATAGCATTGTTGTAGAACTTTTTCATGATTCCATTTCACATGGTATTCACTCTTTAGAAGTTCACCTGGAATTCCAGTTAGTAGTGTTGGCCCTTTGTTATGAAAGTAAGCGAAGGTCAAGGCAGAAAAGGCAAAATGTGAACTGTGTGGAAGACACGGTGACTGTTACTGGGTCGAAGTGAGAAAAAGAGAAGAAAGAATGGAGCAAAGTAAAAGGAAGCAATCCGTTGGATGAGGAGATCGAGGATGATAGATCAGAAAGGAAGAAGGATCGTGGACAACTCAGCAAGTGAAAAAAGACACCGTTGGATGCTTTGGATCACTACGTGAGAAGGAAGGAAAGATAGGCTAGTGAAGCCCTGAAAATGGAGGTCAAGTTAACCTAGGGTTTTAGACACCTAGGGTTTTGGTATCTAGGGTTTTGGTATGTCGGTGAGATATTGTAATGTATAAATAAAGGTCAAGAGGACCTAGGTTGGGTTGTTGTTGGTGTTATAATTGTGTGTTGCAGTTATTGTTACTATTGTTGGTTTTATGATTGTTGTTGTGTGATCGAGAGATTAACATTGGGTGAGAGAGAAGTGTTGAATACGAGAGCCTTTTCTATTGTAATATCTTCAACTGGGTGTGAATATCAACCCTGCAGCTAGGCGCGTAGGGAGGGGAGAGATAGAGAGGAGAAGAAAGAATATATGCTAGCTAAGAGCACAGAAAAGAATTGTATGCTTCACCTTAATATATTATAAAGCATTGTTCTGTGGATGTAGCCCTAGAAAGAGGGTGAGCCACGTATATCTTGACTTATGTGTATGTGATTGATGTTATGTTCTTTGCCTTTGATATATTGATATTTCATTACTATGGTAGATTTGATAGATGTGTGGAATAGATCTAAGCTGATAAGTGATATATGCATGTTGTATTGTTCTAGTGTTGGATTCACTTGATATTTCCCTTGGTTGTAGACATATTTTTCTTGCAACCCCCCCCCNCCCCATAGTTGCTTCGGGTGAGACTGCATCTGCTTCTTAGGTGTAGCCGAAAGGGCCAGTAGTTAGGGCTTGTTGGTTCTCTCTTGGAGCTGAAATTTGGGTCTGCCCCTGTGCCAACAAATGGTTCTGTTGTCGGGAAATGAATCTTCTTGAGGGAATGTCAAGGTGGTTCCCATCAAAGATAGAGATTCAGAAGTGGATAGAGGATCAAGAAAAGGACTTCGCTAAAGCTGAGAGAAAGAACCCTAATATCAGTACAAAGGATTGATTAGGAAGGTATATTTTTACTAATATAAATGAGATATTCTTTGGAGGAATCCATCAGGACCTATATGAGTGGTTAGCCAGGTTGGTAGATACCCAGTTTGAGATTAGATATATACCTCATGTATTTTGGATGTCAGCATTGATCAAGAAGTTCAAGAGAGTTGATAACGTTGTGTCACAAGAAGTAGATCATTGGTTTGATAGCACCATTAGAGGGTACATCATAGAGTTTGTTGTTGATAGAGTAGAGTCATACAGCCAAGCCGAGAGATATTTCTTCAAGGGACCTAGAGGAAAATTTTTACATTTTCTGAAGTTGAGAATCAAGATGTTATTGCATGAGAATAACATCTTGAAGATATAGTAGATTGGTCATATTTGAAAAAGATAATGTTCAAAAATTTGGACAGCAACAGCGATAGAGAGGATGGACATACGCGCTATGGAAGAGCATTCAGAGAAGTTCATCTTGCGAACCTATTTAAGCAGAACTACGAGGACGAGGTTTTATATAGTGGAGAAGAGGCAGATTTGACGGACGAAGAGAATTCAGAACCCGCTAGGGCAGAGGAAGGAAAAGATGAAGAACCTCGTCGGGACAAGCCAAAAACTTCAGGAACTATGCAGACTACTGAAGTAAGTACTATTATTTCTCTTGTCGATTCAGTAGCATTAAGAAATTAGAGTAATCCAAGCCACCGGAGTATTCAGAGCATTGTCACTAGTAGTCCACCACATAATCAGTCAGGAACCCTAGGAATATCTATGGAAGATGAGATGAGGCTCCCTATTTTTAGGGGAGATGGGTCTGAAGACCCTGATCATCACTGGTTCCTATGCGAAGCCATATGGAATATTAAAAATGTCACCAATGAAGCTGTTAAAATAACTCAGTTAAAATGAGATCAAGAATGTGTTGACTGTAGAGTTCAATAAACCCAAATCGGAGTCACAATGTATCACAGAGTTGAAAGCGATAAAGCATAAGGTATTCGAACCTGGTTGGGAATTCGATCAGAGATTTAAGACCTTAACAGGTCGATTGAATTTTCAGATCCCAAATGAGAAGAAAAAAGAGTGGTTCATTTTTTCCATATTACCACACATCAGAGTTCCTATAATGCAACAGAATATTTCTTCACGGGCTGAGGTGTTGGAGATCGCTATGAAGTTAGAATCAACCCCTATGGGAGAATCCAGCTCAGGTATGAGTAAGATCTTGAGTCATCTAACTAGTTTGTCTCTGCAGGTCGAAGATATGAATAAAGACAAGGGAAAATATAAAAGAGAAGACATCTGGTGTGTCAGATGAAAATCATAATGACATGACAAGGAGCACTACCCCCTATTTCATGACTACTTGGCCTCTGGAGCTTCGAGCCCTTTGAAGCAAGGCACCTTACCTTACTGCGAGGTATGCTGAAATAGACATCGCCCTGGTGAGTGTTATTACATGAAAAAATATGTTCAGACACTCACAAATTTGTATTGCACGTTATGTAATTCCGTGGGGCACGATGATAGGGATTGTAGGGCTTATGACCTCATGCATGAAATTTCGAGAGACATATACAAAATTCAAGGTGAAGTACAGCAAGAAGGAAACACTATGCAGTATAACTCCCCTGGGAGAGGAAACTTCAACCCTCACGATGGATGCAGAGGATGAGGACGAGGAGGAGGTATGGGTCGAGGCCGAGGAAAAATCATCTGTTACAACTGCGTAGAACCACGACACCTCGCAAGGGACTATCAGAACCCTTTCACTACTTGTAGCTACTGTAACTTGTTTTAACATGTTATAGAAGATTGTCTTGTGTTGCTAACTAAGCTTCAGGAGAGATGAGGACCTCAACAGAACCCACAAGTGAAACTGATATATGTTGAACCTCGCGAAGAAGAGCCTAGATTCATTGTTATAACTAGAGGAGGTGTTGTTACAGGAGAAGACAAACTGACCCTAGGGAATACTACAGAAGACTCAGGAGTCAGGAAAGCTACAGAGAAGATCCAAACTTTTGATGCAAAGAAAGAAAGACAAGTATTTGAGGAGGCAAGAAAAGAGTTCAAAGGAGACCAAGGCTCTTCATCAAAGACATGACCAGAATTGAGAGAATATGGAATTCCTCGGACATTTGATCTGTCTTCTTTGCCAAGATAAGGAAAAGTGGTAAGCAATCTCATGGAATTCCTATATACTTGTATTAAGTTGATTCAGGATGAGAGAGTTGTACAAGTACTACAAAATTTAATCAAACAGTATGAGCTAGGAAATATAGACCCCTTACTGAATAGGTAAGTACACCAAATCACTAAAAAGAGAAGGACAAATAAGGAATTACACTTGAATGCTCAAATATGAGAATATGATATAGACTATGTGGTCCTCGACTTAGGGTCAGAGGTCAATGTTATGACGAAGAAAACCTGGGCACTAATGGGAAAACCAAGTTGATATATTCCCCTATCATGCTTAGGATGGCTAATCAGCAAGTTGTAAGCCCCTTTGGCACACTGGAACATTTCCCTATGGACATCGACATAGTAAGAACATTTGTAGATTTTGAGGTAATTGAGATAGTTGATGACAGTTGTCCTTACCCTGCATTGTTAGGAATTAATTGGGATTTCAATAATTCCATTATGGTTTATTTAAAGAAAATACGTATGAATTTTAAAAGATATGGCCTTAGGGTCATTGCACCTTTAGATCACTATTAATTTCAGTGATACATAGAGCCTATCAGAGAATAAGACCGTGCATATGAGCTTGAAAAAATATACAAACTAACAGCCACACAATAGGATTACATTAATCCTATGGCCAATGGAAACCTAAGCTGGAGAAGTGATAGCACATGTTCATCAGAATCAGAAGAATCATTGGAGAACTGGAAAAATAAAATGTATGAAGTATCTACAACAATATGTCCTAGGTTAACCAAAGAAGTTCGTTGGATCAGCACAACAGTAAGTAACTTACCCACCTTTGATAGTTTGAATCCTTTAGAAACCTTCTTATTGAACTTTGAAGAAAGTGTACCAATGCAACAAATATTGTTGGCAATGGATGAGGCCCTGAAAGAAACCCCAACAAGATGGTGGGGGACACACAAAACCAACATTGCAGACTGGGTACAATGTCGTACCTTGATGACAGCGCGGTTCTCAGTACAAGTAGAAGGTTTCCAAGTTTGGTACACAGGTCGAAGCTGACTAAAGGACCATTTGCGAAGTTGCAAGGAATCATGGAGAGACATCCCTCAAGAGAAATGGGTGCACAAATTCATTAACACACTGGACATGACACCTATCAACTGGTACCTTCAAGCAGAGCTATGCCTCGTCATTGCAGATTGGGAAGGTATGAATCAAAAATTTGTAACTACATTCTTATTTGAAAGTCAATATCCTTCAGTAGATCAAGCATTAAATATTGTAAGATAGAAAGTATTTGAGGAGGACTCTAGCCTCCCTTTAGAACAAGAAGAGGATGAATGGACTATGCCTCTCCAGAAACTACAAGGACGTTACAACATCAATGCTGATGAAGAGGATGATCCTAGGAAGGTGAACATCACAGAAACAGAAGGCCGGAGAGATGTGGAAGGACCAGGAGTTGATCTACCATTCATTGGACAACCAATCAATATTAATAAGGTCAACATTGGAACAGATCAGACACCGAAGCTTGCAAATGTTGGAGCTTACCGGGATGCTACTACTATCGAAAAAATAACAGAATTACTGCATGAATATCAGGACTTGTTTCCAACCAAGTTCATTGATATGAAGGGAATTAAAGGGCCTATGGGAGAGATGAGGATCCCTTTGAAACCATATGCAAGACCATTAAAACAGAGACCCTATAGATTGAACCCTAAATATAAGGAGAAAGTGAAGATTGAGATCGACAGAATGTTGGAAGCAAGGATTATAGAACCTATGGAAGAGTCAGAGTGGATTAGCCCTATGGTGGTATAGGATAAGAAGATAGGAGAGATCAGGATTTTCATAGATCTCAGGAAGTTGAACGATCCATGTTTGCATGACCCCTTCCCTACGCCATTCACTGACAAAGTGTTATATAATGTGGGAGGCCAGGAAGTATATTCTTTTACAGATGGATTTTCAGGATACCATCATATCCGAATTGCCGAGGAAGATCACCACAAGACCACATTTTCAATAGAATGGGGATCCTACCAGTATACAGTGATGTCAATTGGATTGAAGAATTCCCCAACCATCTTTTCCAGGGTGGTGGTCTAAGCATTCAAGGAGTTTCTGCATAAATTTCTAGAATCATATTTCGATGATTGGACTATTTTTAGTTTATTGAAAAATCATATTGAATGTCTAAGGATAATGTTGGACAAATGCAGGCAGTGTCGAATTTCCTTGAATCTGAAGAAATGCATCTTCTTTTCACCATTTGGAGTGTTGTTAGGTCATATTGTATGAAAGCAGGGATTGCTGGTAGATCCATCCAAAATTGTTGTTATAGTTGATCTACCACCTCCTACTTCAGTCAAAAAGTTGCACACTGCACTGGGACATACTAGGTATTATAGCAAGTTCATTAAGGGATAAGTGCAGATTACATCACCCATGGAGAATCTTTTGAATAAAGACTATCAATTTCACTGGACCAAAGAATACCAACAAACCTTTGACACGCTGAAACAAAAGATGGTTACTGCGCCTATCCTGTTTTTTCTAGATTGGAGCAAGGAATTTCACGTACATGTCGATGCATCTTCCATTTCACTAGGAGTTGTGTTAGCACAACCAGAAACAAGAGACATTGACCACCCATTAGCTTTTTCCATAGGAAACTATCCACAGTTGATATTAATTACACCACCACTGAGAGAGAAGGGTTAGCCATGGTGTATGCACAGCAAAAATTTTGCCACTACTTGTTGGGAGGGAACCTTAAAATGTTTACTTATCACTCTGTGCTAAAATACCTAGTCAAAAAACCAATGTTGGGGGGAAGAATATGCAGATGTCTTCTGTTATTTCAAGAATATGATTTCGAGATCATAGTTAAGCCAGGAAGAATGAACAAAGGTCCTGACCACTTGTCAAGGTTGGAACACAGAGAAGAGTCGACCAATTTGGAGGATGCACTATCGGATGCACAATTGCTAGCCATTAGAACAATTGATGACCACTTCGTAGAGATAGTCCAATTCCTGTCAATAGGAATGGAACCTAGTGAGTATACAATTCCCCAGAAGAAACATCTAGTAGTACGTGTTGTCGACTTTTCACTTATAGCTGGACAACTATACAAAATGGGACCTGATGAGATATTGAGAAGGTGTGCTATGGAGACAGAGTGACCATTGATCCTCCTAGAAGATCATGAGGGCATCACAGGAGGACATTATGAAAGGAAAGAAACTGCACAAAAGGTTCTTAGAGATGGCCTTTGGTGGCCTACCTTACACAAAGATGCTAAAGACTATTACGGAGCCTGTGATGTATGCCAAAGAGTTTGGAAACCATCTAGAAGAGATGAAATTCCACTAGAACCACAGTTGACCCTAGAAGCATTTGAGAAATGGGACATTGACTTTATGGGACCTATAAACCCACCAGAAAAGCGCACAAGAGCAAGGTACATAATTACTCCAATAGAGTACTTGACTAGATGGGCCAAAGCAAGAGCATTTAAGGACTATAATGCAACTACAGCTGCGCACTTCATATTTGATGACATCATAACCAGGTTGGATGCCCAAATATCCTTATGAGTGATCAAGGAACACATTTCATAAATAAAATAGTTGAAGCCATGACTAAGGAATTTACAGTCCACCATCAGAAGAGCACACCTTACCATCCACAAGCAACTAGAACAGTAAAATCATTTACAAGTTCTTGGAGATGGCACTGATGAAGATTTACAGTTTGAACAGGGATGATTTGGATTTAAGAGTACTAACAGTACTATGGGCCTATAGAACCACTTGCAAGAAGCTAACAATGTAGACCCCTTTTAAGTTGGTATATGGTCTGGAATCCGTTGTCCCAATGGAATATTTGGTACCAAGCCTAAGAATTGTTTCCTTTACAAATATGGATGACACTGGCGCTGTTCGAGAGAGGATTACACGATTGGTCGAACTAGAGGAAGACAGATTTGTTGTAGGATTTCATCAGTAGGTACAGAAAGAAAGAGAGAAGGCCTACAATGACAAACACATCAAGAAGTAGGAGTCGCACATTTGAAGGCTTTAATTAGAGAATGGAAGGAAGGATTAGTGAACGGGAGGCAGCTGAAGTTGTACTATGACAACTAGCTGCCTCGCATCTCTAAGTAAAATCATAAGGAAAAGGGTATAGGTACCAGGTGCAGTTGAAACTGGGTACTAGACACAGAAAAGATAGTTTGCACAAGGAAGGAGAGGAGGCATAGAGCAAAAAGCAAAGGCTGCAACTGTGTAGTTAGAGGTCAAAGTAAAACAAACGAATCAGATCTAAATTGCCTCGGGTTGAGTCATAGGTGAGTGTTGGGGGGTTGTTTTCCCTTGGTTATGGAATTAAGTGAAGGTCAAGGAAGAAAAGGAAAAATGTGAACTGTGCATAAGACACAGTGACTGTTACTAGGTCGAATGAGCAAAAGAGAAGAAAGGACGAAGCAAATTAAAAGGAAGAAATTTGTTGGACGAGGAGATCGAGGATGATAGATCAACAAGGAATAATGACCATGAACAACTCAGCAAGCAGAAAAATCCATCGTTGAATGCTTTGGAGCACCGCATGAGAAGGAAGGAAAGACAGGTTGGCGAAGCCCTAGAAACACAGGTCAAGTTGACCTAGGTTTTTAGACACCTAGGGTTTTGGTATCTAGGGTTTTGGTATGTCGGTGAGCTATTGTAATGTATAAATAAAGGTCAAGAGGACATGGGTTGGGTTGTTTTTGGTGTTATAATTGTGTGTTGTCGTTATTGTTACTATTGTTGGTGTTATAATTGTTGTTGTGTGATTGAGAGAGTAACATTGGGTGAGAGAGAAGTGTTGAGTATGAGAGCCTTCTGTATTGTAAGATCTTCAGCTGGGTGCTAAGATCAACCCTGCAGTTGGGTGCACAGGGAGGGGAGAGATAGAGAGGAGAAGAAAGAAGATGTGCTAGCTGAGAACGTAGACAAGAACTATATGCTTCACCTTAATATATTATAAAGAACAGTTATATGGACGTAACCCTAGAGAGAGTGTGAACCACATATATCTTGCCTTGTGTGTGTGTGATTGATGCTATGTTCTTTGCCTTTGATATACTAATATTGCATTACTATGGTAGATCTGATAGATGTGTGGAATAGATCTAATCTGATAAGTGATATATGCATGATTTATTTTTCTAGTGTTGGATCCACTTGAGATTTCCCTTGGTTGTAGACATCTATGTCCTGAAACCCCTCCCATAGCTTCTTCGGGTGAGACTGCATCTGCTTCTCAGGTGTAGCCGAAAGGGCTAGTAGTTAGGGCTTGTTAGTGTATTCTTGGAGATGAACCCTGGGTCTGCCCCTGTGCCAACAAGTAGTATGTTAGTTGAAAGACAGTTACTATGTGCGAGACCCTACTCTACTCTGACGATTCTTACGGGTAGGAATTTTTGAACGACATTTTGATTTTATGACTTATCATCAAATACCTAGAATTTCTAATTATGTATCCGATGCATATGCTAATTTTTTTTTAGATTGGCATTTGTCACATAACTAAAGAAAAGGAAACATTTTAATCATTGTACACATTGTAATATAAGTGTATTCGAATATCAATGTTTTTATATATTTCATCTGTCCAAAAAATATGGAGTTATAGTACAAAATTGGGGCTCACACCCTCAAAATAAGTATATGGTCGATCATACAATAATCATGACATATACGCATGTGGCTCCATATAGGTATCATGATAGAATACTATGGTTTTGTGAGATGTCGAAATATTTGTACCCAAGCACGGGTCACACCTACCACCTGCCACTACATCGCCTCCGACAGATCCCCCACCTAAACCATGGGAATCCTTTATGTCAAATGAGATAGGTTTCCCTGCATTTTTGGAATCACTCTATCAACATCCCCTCCTACTCGGTCATCTCCCTGGTGCCTCCATTGATGTCATGAAAGTCCCTCCAACCGTCATGGACCCATGTCTGTGACACATACATGTTTATTTAGTACTTGACATCATCCAAAAATAATTTTGTTTTCTTATAAAAAAATACAAAAAAAATGAAATATTCAAAAACTTTTGCATACCTATGTCTCTGTAGGAGGAACCTAGTGGTAACGACATGTCTGGATCTCCTTTCAAGTCAATCCATTCATAAGGGTAGTCCTCCAGATCCATCACCTGCGGACTCCACCATAAGAAAAACTCATCATTGTAGGGTCTGGGCACCCTACCACCTCCCTTCCGCCTCATCACCTTGGTCCACCATGCCATGGATGGCCCATGAGGTCCATGTGGAAAAATATCAACTCTAAGGCCCAAGCCTAGAACCCTCCTGAAGAAAATACTACATAGGATAGACGTGAACTCGAAGTTCCTCTTTCTACCCAGTTTGTAGTCTGTCAGCTGGCTCTTCATGTTGGCCACTAGTGAGGACTCACAATCACTCCATTGAATAGAACATAAGTGGCCTCGATGTCTGGTGCAAATAGGTCGACCCTGTGATCCATGTCAACACTAGGAAAAAACTCTTGAGACCTAGATTGTTGATCACTCTGGTTGGGAGTTGTTTCCCTACCTTCTCGATCC
Source organism: Picea sitchensis (assembly GCA_010110895.2). Classification (NCBI taxonomy): domain Eukaryota; kingdom Viridiplantae; phylum Streptophyta; class Pinopsida; order Pinales; family Pinaceae; genus Picea; species Picea sitchensis. Next base: position 31,997 of record SNQJ01S0064172.1, on the reverse strand, counting down.
CTGCAATGCAATGAGTGGCTATGTAATCCTCTATGTTCATACCACTCCCAGCTCCCTGGGATTTTAGGTTGACCACCTCACCCTGACGTGACAATCCGGTCAAAATGTATATTTCCTCAACTTCAATCATCAATGGTTTTCCATCAAGGTTGAAGGTTTTTGTACCTAGATCCCCGTATTTCACTAACATCTAGAGTAGTCTCACTTGAGCCCTCACACCTTTGAGTTCCAAAAACTTATATATCCCACATATTTTTAAGGCCATCTGGGTCCCTGGATCTCTCTCCACTATAGCATCCACCTCTGCATGCTCTCTTTCTCTCCACTCTATCACCATCCTCCAATATTCAAATTGTTATCACATGAACTTGTCAGAGTCTTGTGGGTTTGTGGTTTCTACCTAAGACTGTAATTTTTCCCTGTCTCTCTCCTTTTCATAGACCAAGTCAAAAGGTTGAGAAAATATTTAATTTGGTCCATATTTCTCATTAGGAGAGATAAATGATGGAAAATAATCATGGGAATCGGGAGTTTGAAATGTTGTTAAAGTTGTTCATCAAAGGTCCGAACTCCCTAAACCCGAAATCAGCAGGAGTCGTCCGATTCATAGGGACGTGTGGCACCAGATCCAAGGATTTGCGGTTTTGTGAATCAAAGGTTTTAACATTGAACGGCTAGAGACTAAGGTTTTCGAGGAAGCAATAGTGGACATCAAATTCAAATCAAGTCCGATCGTTGATCTGAATAAGGTTATTTCGCAAGTTTAGACATTGAAATATTTAAAATCAAGTGGAGTGAAGACTCCTGAAAGATGAAATCCCGAAGCGAATTTGGATATAAGCGCCAATTTATGACTCGAGGTCGCATGCAGAATGGAGTGATGAAAAGGAGTTGCGCCAAAGGCCTAAATAACCCATATTGATCACAGAAAAAGATCGGCATGGCCTCGATACGTCGAGATTGACTCTCAGAAGTCATGGACATCGTTTGAGCATTCATGAGTGTTAGGCCTCGTCTTGATCACGATGAAGGTAGTTATTGAATATGGGGGAAAAAGTTGAGACCTCATCTCAACCCATAAATGGAAAACATGCTGAGAGCGGTCGTGAAGGAAGACTATCAATCGAAAGCTTCCTTATGGAAAAAATTTCCTGTAAAGCACATAACTGCGCTTGGCTCGCATCTGTCAGGAGGAGGCCTACACAATCTGATAGAGAAGGCACCGACTAGCGAGATGAAATGTATCAGATATGAAATCTTAGATATCCAATAATATAACATAAATGTATCAGAGATGCAACCATAAACACATAGATACAATAATACACAATTTTCTATTAATGAGCGAAAATGTACAAAGATTGTAAAAATATAGAGTGAAAGACTGGCTAGAATGGTGGCAGCTTATCTCTGAGAAGAGATGTGTCCACTACTCGCATTCGCAAGAAGATGATTACAATGAGGCTCCAAAGGCCTTTTTATCATAAATAAAATCCAAAACCCTAACCCCGGAAGATGAAAATCCAATGGTTTTGTGGACCCTGTTTTGGGTAGTTTAGTGTATCAACTTCCCGGGGGCGTAACTTTCGCATACGATCTTCGTTTGGGGTGCACGATAGCTCGCTCAAAATGGATTGTTGAGGAGATTCATTTAGGGAGATCAATCACAATATTTGGTTCTAATTGAGAATCTTGATCCCAAAAAAACTTTATTTAGGCCCTCAAAATGGCCTCGGAAGTTAAAAACTGTTAAAAATAGTAAATTACCAAAATTGCCAGAAAGTTGTTTTGATCCAGTTGGAAAAGGTGGGTGGCCACCGATATCCACCTAAATCAAGAAGCCTAAAGTGTCTTTGGGTCATCAAATTTGAGGCCACATGTCAGCAGATTGAGTGTGGTCCGGAAGTCTGGTTATCCAAAAAAGTTGAGGTTAAAGGACAAAAGCATGCAATATTCTCGAAGTTTTGGGGATATAAAATGAATCTAGGTCGTTCGGTGGAGAGGAAACATTTCAATAGATCAAGGGTAGTCCGGAAGCCCAACTATCTGGGAGAAAGAGGTCATGATTATGAAATGTTAACAATTTCGTGAAGCTCCGAAGAGCAGAGTAGATCTCCACCATTGATAAATGAGAGACGCGTGTCAGTAGATATTAAAGTCCAAAGACTCACTAATCCGAGAGATTCATGAAGTGGTGCTTCGAAAAATCCTAAAGCCCGGAGCAGCAAAGCGAATTCTCAATCGTTGATCTTTGGAAGAGATGGGAATCGTCTGATCTAATTCGAGGCTCAGCTCTCTAGGGGAATGTTGTGTTGAAGCAGGAAGAACCATCGAAGCCTGAATTCCTAAAATGATTCCACGTCGTGGATTTCAACGGGTCTTTTGGACATTTGATCTTTGAATATTGATTCGAAAATTTTATAATTCAGTGTTTGGGAGGACTTAGGACCTGTGAGAATTGTTTTGAGGGCTCAGCAGGGGCCTGAGAGCTAATTCATCTTTTTAAGTTAAACAATCCCAAACTGGGAGGTCACACAGAACCAGAGAGTGGGTGGGGGTTTTCATCAATCAACAATGGACTTTGTATTTAAACAATCAATTATGTAAGGATTCTTCAACAAGCATTACAATGTTTATAAAGAATAATCTTGTTTTTGTGAAGGACACCAACCCTCTTTAGAGCACCGACTCTTGGAGACACAAATCTTCTTCTTTAGGGCACCAACCCTAGGAATAACCAACTCCCTTCTATTTAGGGAACAAAACCTAGGAAGCACCAACTCCCTTGTGTTTAGGGCACCAACCCTAGGAAGCACCAACTCCCTTGTCTTCAGGGCACCAACCCTAGAAAGCACCAACTCCCTTGTTTTCACACTTTACATAGTAAAGGATATGAATCCTTCCTTGGTCCTCCCTTCCACCCTCACTGCATAAGTATCATTGGTTCTACTTCTTGGACTTTTCTTTTGCTTTGATATTCTAATTTGGATTGCAGAGACACTTCTTCTTCACTATTATTTCTTTCTTATATAGTCTTCCAATTGGTGTGAGCATTGAAGCATTGTGTCCCTTTATTTGGACCATTGTAAATCTTCATTTAAATTAACAATAATAACATTTTTATTTTAATTTAGAATTAATATCTTCCTCTATTATTATTCACATATTAACGTGAAATGTTTTCAATTTATTAAGAGGGATTTTAATAAATTGATCATAGGTATGGATCGATTTCTTTTAACTCGATCCAATGCCTTTTTATTTCATTCTTAAGCTTATGTTGCATCCCCAATTCTCCAAAAGATCATATTTGAGATTTTTTATTAGCTTTCCAATGCATTGGATGTATTTGATCACTTAATATCAGTCGGGATAGAATCTAGATCCTGTCTAGTTCAAAGTTTTTTCATGACAGAGGAAAAATTCTTCCTCTATATGTTAAAATTCGTAGAGATGCACTTTCAGGACCTCTATTCCATATGACCATAGGCAGTGACTAAGATGTAATCCAATTGATTTCTTAATCACTTATCAAGATTGACGGCCGTGTTTTATTTGCACATTTGAGATGGATGGTTCTCGTTCATTTCAGGACTTCGACGTTTCGGGACTTAGGCCTTTTCATTCTTCCAACTCTTCCGGAGCAAATTCCACCGAAGGGTATCAACACTCCCTGCTTGATAACCTTCATATGTTCAGGAGCTAGGACCGTAGACTTAGGCACAAAGGAGCTCCCACTCTCTGAGTATTCGACTATTCGTGACTTTGGCCTTCGACCCTTTGGGTAGTTTTGTTGGTAGGAGAATATGGATATCCCCGAATGATGGATATCCCCGAAGGATGTAATCCTGTAGTGACATATCTTGCTGACGTAACAATACGTTACTATTGACGTGGCACTGACTGAGTGGTTTCCATGTGTCACCTTGATTCATGACTTTCGTATACCTAATGTGCCAACTATACCTTGACACGTGTCACTAGCCTATTGGACCACGTGTCATATTTTTCATCTGCCACATGTCTTACTTCATGGATTCAAGAGTTTTGGCACTTTTATAACATACTTTGATTATTATCGAAGTGTCGAGTAGATATACCACTTTATATTTTCAATTGTCTTGATCTTATGGCCTTTGTTTATTATGGAACTCCAGGGTTCAAGAGTTCTTGGTTTATCTGAGCTCTTTATCACCAAAGTAGGTCAAGGTCGGAGTTAAAAACCTTCTTCCTTAGTGAACTTTGAATATTTTTCACTCCAGATCAAAGGTTGAAGGGATTTCTTATTCTTCCTCTGATCCGATGGTTGATGGGAGTTTGTGACTTCATGGTTTCGGCCTTCGAGTAAATTTACCTGTTTTAAACTATTTTTCATTGGAGTGGTCAGCATTGGAGTTGACCACCTTCTTTACTTTATTTTGATCTAACGATTACAATATTTTCACTCCATATCAATCTTGATCCAACGGCTGGGAAACCATCTAAAGCTCCTACTTCATATCTGAAGGTTGATATTTAATCCTTCCCAACTTCTTACCTTACCTCGATCTGACGATCCTGGATTGTACCAAAATAAGATTGAATGGATCCTGTAACACGATTATTTACAAAAGGATTTATTCACTCACAGAACTTTGTCCCCTATGTTATTTCAAATGCATCATCTATTTTGAGCTTCGATTAACGTTCTTCCTTCTGAGCTTTGGATTTATACTGGATTCTTCTGCACCCGGTTGAAATCAATGACACCTGTTGACATCAATGAAAATATCGTACCACTGTGTCCAACGCATGGATCCTTTTACCCATGATGTATAAAAAGATGAATAAACATAAGACGAGGACTTCAAGAAGGTGTTTCAACAACTGCAGGGCCAAATTCATATAGAATAAGGTGACGACAAGGATGAATATCATTTCTAGAATGATTTAGTCTACAATCTCAATAAGATCTATGTCCATAAAGGTGAATGATTGCATCTTATTGGAGAGGCGCACACCTCCAAGGTTGAAGTAATTTTTTGTGTTGGGAAGACAGTTTCCAACTTACAAAGGTATTTGTACTGGGCCAAAATGGAAGAATATGTAGCACGATATATTAGAGGAGGTATACTTTGTTGTACCAACAAGCCTAATAACAGGAAGCAAGGTCTATACCATTCCTTACCTGTACCCACTCAACCTTGGGAAAGTATTTCCATGGATTATGTGGGAGGTTTATAAACAACCAAGAAGGGAAATCACTGTATATTTATGATATTTTACAGGTTCAGCAAAATGTTCATTCTCATTCCTTGTAAAAATACCATCAAGGGACATGAAGAAACAATTTTTTTCTTTGAACAGGTATGGGTGCACTTTGAGATACCAAGTAGCATAATATCAGAAAATGATACCATATTACTCAGTTCTTTATCAACTACATTGTCAGACAATATGGATACTAATCTCAATAGGTCCACAACATTCCATCCACAGACATATGGGAAGATAGAAATAGTCAGCAGGAATTTGGTGCAGTTTTTGAGGGGTTACAATCAGAAGCATTTGAATACCTTGGATGAAAATATGATTTATATAAAATACACTTATGATATATTAGTCCACACTTCTACTGGTAAGTCACCTTTTCAAACATGATTTGGATACTTTCCACCTTCACGCTTAGTTTTTCTATATTGGAAGCAAGGAGGAGTGAGGGAGGACCTCACATGAGATGCATTAAAAGTAGAAAAAAATGTTGAGAAGATCAAGCATATCAATTTTTAAGTACATGAGACGTTGAATAAGTCATAGGAAAAGTACAAGGCTAGACATGACCAACTCATAATAGAGAGAGTTAGGGGTCTAATCTCCGTAACCCCTCAAGTGGGTAGAATAATATATTTCCATGTAATAAAGGCCAATATTAATAAGGCCTAGAAACAAGGAAGAATAAGTCAAATGTAACAAGACCTAATAGAAGCTTCCACATCTAGAAGGATCTTCCTGTAGATTGTTTAATTGGATAGATAGATTTAGCATAAATAGGAGTAGAGGGTATGAGAAGTTTTTTATTGAAAATTATTATAATAGATCTCTTCTCTGCTAGAGGTACCCCCCTCAAATAGGCAAGTGAACATTGTTTCATATCAATAAAGGTATAATTCCGGTGTTATGGTTCCATATAATTTGTTGTTCCATTATTATATTTGCAGTATTTCTGCATTTTGTTACTATCTCGGTGTTATTCTCTACATTTTTTCTATTTTCTACTAATATAATAGACCTGGTACCTTAGAAGTGGTATCCAAGCACTTTCCTTGGTAGAAAATTGTGGGTTAAATTTTTTTAGGGTAGAGACGTATTTAGTTGTCTTAAAGCTACAAAGATTTGTCATTCAGCGTATAAATCCATGGTCGGGGAAGAATACATGTAGCAACTAAAAGTGGTACTCAAGTGCACAGTTTTAGTCGTCCTTGTAACCCCTGTTGGTACCCCTTCGAGTGGTAGTGCAATAAAAAACACCTATATACGGATCGACCTAGCTCTCTTGAAGCCCTTTGCAGATAAATCAATCGGTCGCTTAATTGTTATAGTGTCACTGAGAACAACACTCAGGAAGATACTCTTTAGTACCTGGGTAGTCGGGTAGTACATCTAAGGGAACAGTCTAGCCTCCTTAGTTGGTTCCCTAAGATATTGGGATGAGTATTACTGTTGGACCCCACATGTATATCATAGAGTTATATCACAAGGAAAACCCTTGTTTGTAGACACCTTGAATACCCTAACCCTTGGGATGGAAACAGAAATAGAACATACAATATCTATTGCCGGGAAACCTTACCACCTACATTTGGGTTGCGAAATTACTAGATATTTCTTCCTATTAATAATTTGAGCATTTCACCACTGAATTATTCTTCAAATCACTGTATAACTTATTAAAAAAAATAGGATCGTGGAGAAATAAAATAAAACAAATGCGGAAATAAAACACAGAAGATATACAATACAATATAGACACAAATATGTGTGGTTCACCCAGTGTGGGCTACATCCACCAGAGAAATTTCCAGGTCCTTACTTTATTATTATCCAATAAATGAAGGGATACAACCTACAACACACCTGCTATAACTCCCTCTTCTTTCTCTCATAGTCTCCTCACTCAGAATGAAATATTCGCAAAATGGTACATATCCGCAATACATTTCCCTCATAAAAGAGGGTGGCCTTCTAGGGAAAAAAAACCCTAACATAACTTCTACCGTCATCTCTGCGACCTTATAATGAACGGTCCATATTTACTATGAAATTACAATATACATTTACAAGGCAATTTTTCCTACGGAGGATTTACCCCTAAACCCCCATCGGGGAACGTTGTCCCCCGAACCCCTTTCTGGGGCCCGCTTTCCCCCGGACCCCATAGCCAGGGGGATATCCCCCCCGGACCCCCTAGCCAGGGGGATATC
>SNQJ01S0064172.1:11795-24496 GCA_010110895.2 Picea sitchensis | reverse complement strand
CCCTCTCGTGGAGTGTACATTCTTCTAGGGTGTAAATTCTTCATGGGGTATAAACACGACTGAAAACAAAGACCTTTGAATCAAGAAGATAATCAGGTTTCACAACCAAAAATCTCCCACTTGGAGACTGATCTCAACAAATCCATCGTTGATGTATATGTTGGACTATGATCCTTCTTGGACCTAGAAAATTTCTCATCTTCACCTTCATTCTTGAAGACCAACCGAAACTAAGCAGGAACTTAGTTTCTCCCTGGTTACTCCCTTTGTTAACATGTCTGCAGGATTCTAGCTAGTGTGTATCTTTTCCAACTTCGAATGTCCATATTCCAAGACAAATCATATGAAATGGTACCTTAGATGTATATGCTTAGTATTCGAATGAAAAGTTGAGTTATTTGCAAGAATAATGGCACTCTCACTATCACAATACAACCTTATATTCTCGTACTTCTTTCCCAATTCCTCCATAAACCTTTGTAATCAAATCATCTATTTACTAGCCTTTGTAGAAACAACATAGTTTTCCTCTATTGTTGAAAGTGCAACAACCTTTTTTAATTTCGAAATCCAACTTATTGTTGTTCCACCTATAGTAAAAACATACCATGTGGTTCTCCTCCTACTATCTTTATCACCTGTCATATCTGAATCAACATATCCCTGTAGAACAATTTCTTAACCTCTAAAACATAATGCATGAGTAGCAGTACCTCTCAAATACCTGAGAATCCACTTTAATGCCTCCCAATGTTCTTTACTTGGTTTGTTCATATAACTTCTCACAACTCCCACTGCATGTGCAATATCTGGTCTTGTGAAAACCATCGCATACATCAAGCTGCCAATTGTCGATGAATAAGGGACCCTGGACATGTATTATATCTCCTCCTATTTTTTGGGACACATTTCCTTAGTTAATTTGAAATGGTTGGCCAAAGGTGTACTAATTGGTTTTTCAATCTGCATTCTAAACCTCTCCAACACCTTCTTGATGCAGGAGCATCTCTCCACATCAGCCAGACACATCAGCGCACATGCATTCATGGATGAAAGGGAGGCACAGCCTCATTTAATATTTGTAATGAATGTAAATTAAATGCTTACGCTGGTGAGCCATGGAAGTCGTGCCTTTGAGCAGGCGTTAGGTAGATCGACTTTAATGCCAAGATCGGCTGAGATCTAGATCCAGATGTTGGACTAGACAACCATTGAATGTAATTTATTAGAGTAGGTGAACCTGGAGGGAAGATCTCGATGATCCCCTCAGGTAAAAGATATTTTTTCATATCTCATTTTGGAAGTGTGGTAGAAGTGTGTGGTAGAGTGGAGGAGAGCCAGAGAGAGCTCAGGAACACCATTGTAAATTCAGGCATTTGCCATTGTTAATATAACAGAGCAGTTTTTCCTGCATTTATGTATGTTATGTGAATGTCTGTGTGTGTTCCATTGTATGTTGTAGATGTATACTATGGTTGTGCATTTGCAGGGAGTTTGTGTGATTTCAGGTGAAGGTCTTTGAGGCTTCACACTAGGAGGGTGTGACAGAACGCTGCGGGTTCTGAGAGCCGTGCACAGAGGATGCACTTCTGAACTCTGTGGAGTCAGACAAAGACGTGTTGTGGCACAGAAGCTGAAATCATCAACTCAGGAGAAGACCTCAAGGTTGTTGAATACCTTGGAGGCAAGGATGTGTAGGAGAAACACAGTTGCAGAAAGAATTTTGTTGTGAGTTATATAGAGCTCTGCCAAGTGGGCATTGAGCATATGCACTAGTTTCATTGGAGAAGAACTCTGCTAAGAGTTAGAAGAAGAAACTAGAATCACTGAGGATTCTAAGAGCTCTTCCAGGAGGGCATTGAGAAAGTGCAAAGGGTGCACAGAAGGGATAGAACTGTTGAACATTCTGTGGAGAAGATACTCCGCCAGGAGGGCGTTGCGGAAGTGTACAGATAGGCACAGAAGCGAAAAGAGACTCTTTGAGTTCTGTAGTTGAAGGAAGAATCCACCGAAGGATCTTCAAGGGGTTACTGAATACCCAACAGCACTCAGCAAGAAGTTGCTTGAGTGAAGGATAAGCTCAGGAGGAACAACGTTTTCACACGCATTTGGTGAAGCTCAGGGTTGAGGAGTTCACAGAGGAGAAAAGAAGCAAAGGTTGAGGCCTTTTGGAAGACTTGGAATTCTTCCAAGTGCAGGAAGAAAGTCCGCAGAAGATCAGGAGGAGTTGCAGCAGCCGTTGGATCGGCTGGAGAAAAGAGATCTGGACCGTTGAAGATTCACGTCTAGGAAGGCGTCAGAAGAAGCGCACAGAAGAGGAGAGCGACAGCCATCGGATCTCACTCAGAAATCCTGTAAGTCGGGATCAGGAGAAAGGTACTCAGAGTTTAGCCTCTGGGGTCAGCGTCGAGGAGGAAGTGACCTGAGCCGTCAGATCAGGAGCAGAAATCCTGTCAGCCGTCGGATTGGACAGGAGTTGCACGAGGTTTAGCCATCAGGAAATCAGGATTCTCGAGGGCAAGATAATTGAGACATCGCAAGTCTCGAAACGTTGGGAAGATCAGAGCCATCCGTTAGCAGAGGAAACGTGCCGGAGATCGAGCGATCATCGGTATATCGGCCATCGGGAAATCAGAGTTCCTGAGGTCGAAGGAAACGGGACATCGAAAGTCTCGAAATCCCGAAGGAATCGAGACCGTCCACTAGGAAGGACGCATGGCAGCGATCAGCGTCATCAGGAAAAGACCCGACAAGGAAACTTTCCATCGGGGGTTGGTTCATCGGGATATCGGAGATCCCGGTGACAACTGGTTCATGCATTTTGAAATCGTGAAACGCGTAACCCTGATCAGTGGGGGCTAGCTATCAGCAGATTAGAGAAGGGATAAAACTCCGACGAGTGGAGGCCAGCTGTCAGCAAACCAGAAAAGGAGGATAGTTTCATCGTGAAGGGCCAGCTATCAGTGCAGCGGAGAGTCGGGATTCGAGAAGTCGGGAATCCCATAGGCGTATGCATTTTGGCATTGCAAACTCCGAAACCCCGACAGGGATAAGATTTTGGTAATGGAGTAATGGTCGCGTGGAACCGGGGCTGAGCCAGGAGGGCTAGCTGAAGTTAAAAGCACGTCGGGAATCGGAGAATCGCGAGTCTTGAGGACGTTCGCAATTTGGCATCGAAAAGTCTGAAACCTTGACGAGAGGTATGGCTGAGGTCATATAGTAGCAGTCACGTGGACCAGGGCCTATCCAGGAGGGCTAGAGCAAAAAGGGCGCATCGGGTTTTGAAGTTTGAAACCCCGATAGGAAGGTAAGGTTGCAGTCTTATAGGGACTAGTCATGTGGACTAGAGAGCCTAGCCAGAGGGGCTAAGGCCGAGCAAGGAGCTCATCGGCGATCGGGGAATCGAGGGGACAGTGACTCTCAACAGCGGAAACCTCGAACCCCGATAGTGAGTCGGGGAAAAGTCACGGAAAAGGGCAGAAGACCGTGTAGGAGAATGAAGGACCTGTGGATCGAGTTTTAAGTAGAGGATTCCAGTAGGGAATCTAAAGAGCCGCTTCAGCTCAGAAGGGGGATTTTGATCGATCCTGAGAGAGGGAGAGCGTGACGGGGGTGCGGTCGTGTCTCTTACTACATCAAGTGGTATCAGAGTGGGAACTTCATCTGTATATTTCAGGTGAAGAGAGAGGAAGCAAGAGGAAAACAGGGTTGTTGAGGACTCTGTAAGGACTTGTTTGCAGGTAGGAAGCAGTCCATAGACAGTCAGGGAGGTTGTAGGAGGATGAAGTTGGAACACTCAGGGATGCAGAGTGATAGCAGCAGATCTGCCAGGGAGGCAGATAGACACAACAAGATGGCTACTGAAGGCCATAGAAAGAAGAGCAAAGCAGAAAATCTTGCAGAAATGGATAGAGAAATGGATAAAGACCTCTATGAATTAAGGGCAGACATAGAGAAGATCGAACTGCGGATGCAGCAGGATAGGAGGAGGAGACAGATGCACGAATTTCCCATTAATAAGGCAAAAGCGAAATGGCCAGTCAAGCAGCTGATGGTCATGAGATAGCGCAGGCTGTTAAAAGGGTGGCTGAGGTATGCTAAAAACCTCAAGGCCACAGAGGAAAAGGTAATTTATGTCTGTAAGCCAGAGACTGGGAGAGGTCTCAATGATGAAGAGGATGAATTGGGATCGGCCAAAGATCTTAAACACTACCAGGAAGGCAGAGAAGAAGAAATTATAGTTTTCCAGGAGGGCAACGAGCTGAGGTTGCTACGGGATCTCGAAGACTGCCAAGAGGGCAGTGGAAGCATCGAAGACTGCCAGGTGGGCAGAGATGAAAATTTGATACCATCTGAAGGTCTCATGGACTCAGTGGAGAGTTCAATTCAGCGAGTGTTGATGAATATGGGATCGTTTGATCTCATAGACTGCCAGGAGGGCAGCGGAAGCATACCATATTGCCAGGTGGGCAGGGATGAGCAAATGAGACTATCTGTGGGTCTCATAAACTCAGAAGTGAGTTGGAATCAGCCAGAGGAGCTGACAGAGCAGGTGGACTTGGATCAACAAGTACAGCTGACAGCAGAAGATATGAGGAGCCAAATGATGATTGGGGGAATTCAAATATTCCTACCATTTGCCCAGGAGGAGGCAGAAATTTGTGTTGCAGGTGCAGCAACAGCAGAAGGACAGTCACAGCTGACGATGACTGTCAAAAGGAAATTGGAGCAGACATTTGAGATTGCCCAAGAAAAAGAAGTAAAGGAGAGTGAGAATTCTGAGGAATGGCTCAATAATTTCGGCGAGGGAGCTAAAAAGCAAGAAGCTGTAGCACTGAAGCTAGCAACGAAGGAAGCCGAGGAGCGAGCAGGAAGATTTACTACTCCATGGGAGATGGAACTAGAAATGCTGGAGGATTGGTTGAACAATCCAGGGCTAGCAAGAGAACTGGCAGAATTTGAGTTGTCAGAGAAGAGGATGACTGAGCAACAGGACAGTCAAGAAGGGACTGCAAAGCTGAAGTCTACAGCATAGTGGCAACTTGAGGCCATAGATGAAGATGGAGAAAGAAGCATGGGAGATCATGGTGATCTGCCCAATTGCAGAAAATTTTTGCAGCTGAGGAGATTGCAAAAACAGGACCAGCTATTGGAGCAGCTAGATGCAGTGATCGAAGAGATCAGAAGGCTAATGTTGAGGTCAGCAGAAACTTCCAGTGAGGAGCAGCTGAGCAGAAAGGAAGAAGAAGCAGAAACATCTCAAGAGAAGCAGCAGCAGCAGCAGAATGGAGCAGATGAGAAGCTCCAGATATTTGTTTGGGATCCAGGAGGATTTCCAACAACTTAGAGGGGAAGCGCATGAGCAGGAGCTCATGATTTTGCAGCTGAGGAGTTTGATGCAGGAGCATCTCTCCACATCAGCCAGCCAACCAGCCAGCCACATCAGCGCGCATGCATTCAAGGATGAAAGGGAGGCACAACCTCATTTAATATTTGTTAATTAATGTAAATTAAATGCTTAGGCTGGTGAGCCATGGAAGTCGTGCCTTTGAGCAGGCGTTAGGTAGATCAGCTTTAATGCCAAGATCGGATGAGATCTAGATCCAGATGCTGGACTAGACAGCCATTGAATGTAATTTATTAGAGTAGGTGAACCTGGAGGGAAGAGCTCGATGAGCCCCTCAGGTAAAATATATTTTTTCATATCTCATTTTGGAAGTGTGGTAGAAGTGTGTGGTAGAGTGGAGGAGATCCAGAGAGAGCTCAGGAACACCATTGTAAATTCAAGCATTTTCCATTGTTAATATAACAGAGCAGTTTTTCCTGCATTTTTGTATGTTATGTGAATGTCTGTGTGTGTTCCATTGTATGTTGTAGATGTATACTGTAGTTGTGCATTTGTAGGGAGTTTGTGTGATTTCAGGTGAAGGTATTTGAGGCTTCACACTAGGAGGGTGTGATAGAACGTTGCGGGTTCTAAGAGCCGTGCACAGAGGATGCACTTCTGAACTCTGCGGAGTCAGACAAAGACGTGTTGCGGCACAAAAGCTGAAATCATCAACTCAGGAGAAGACCTCAAGGTTGTTGAATACCTTGGAGGCAAGGCTGTGTAGGAGAAACACAGTTGCAGACAGAATTCCGTTGTGAGTTCTGTAGAGCTCTGCCAAGTGGGCATTGAGCATACGCACTGGTTTCGTTGGAGAATAACTCTGCTAAGAGTTAGAAGAAGAAACCAGAATCACTGAGGATTCTGAGAGCTCTTCCAGGAGGGCATTGAGAAAGTGCAAAGGGTGCACAGAAGGGACAGAACTGTTGAACGTTCTGTGGAGAATATACTCCGCCAGGAGGGCGTCGAGGAAGTGTGCAGATAGGCACAAAAGAGAAAAGAGACTCTTTGAGTTCTGTAGTTGAAGGAAGAATCCACTGAAGGATCTTCGAGGGGTTACTGAATACCCAGAAGCACTCAGCAAGAAGTTGCTTGAGTGAAGGATAAGCTCAGGAGGAACAACGTTTTCACACGCATTTGGCGAAGCTCAGGGTTGAGGAGTTCGCAGAGGAGAAAAGAAGAAAAGGTTGAGGCCTTTTGGAAGACTTGGAATTCTTCCAAGTGCAAGAAGAAAGTGTGCAGAAGATCAGGAGGAGCTGCAGTAGCCGTCGGATCGGCTGGAGAAAAGAGATCTGGACCGTTGAAGATTCACGTCCAGGAAGGCGTCAGAAGAAGCGCACAGAAGAGGAGAGCGACAGCCATCGGATCTCAATCAGAAATCTCGTAAGTCGTTGGATCGGGAGAAAGGTACTCAAATTTTAGCCTCTGGGGTCATCATCGAGGAGGAAGTGATCTGAGTCATCAGATCAAGAGCAGAAATCCCGTCAGTCGTTGGATTGGATAGGAGTTGCACGAGGTTTAGCCATCGGGAAATCGGGATTCTCGAGGGAAAGAGAATTGAGACATCGCAAGTCTCGAAACACCGAGAAGATCAGAGCCGTCCGTTAGTAGAGGACACGTGGCGGAGATCGAGTGATCGTCAGCATATCGGCCATCGGGAAATCGGAGTTCCTAAGGTCGAAGGAAATGGGACATCGAAAGTCTCGAAATCCCGGAGGAATCGAGACCGTCCACTTGGAAGGACGCGTGGAAGCGATCAGTGTCATCAGGAAAAGACCCGACAAGGAAACTTTCCATCGGGGTTTGGTTCATCGGGATATTGGAGATCCCAGTGACAAGTGGTTCGTGCATTTTGAAATCGCGAAATGCGAAACCCCGATCAGTGGGGGCCAGCTGTCAGCAGATTAGAGAAGGGATAAAGCTCCGATGAGTGGAGGCCAGATGTCAGCAAACCAGAAAAGGAGGACAATGCCATCGTGAAGGGCCAGCTATCAGTGCATCGGAGAGTCAGGATTCGAGAAGTCGGGAATCCCTTAGGCGTATGCATTTTGGCATCGCAAACCCCGAAACCCCGACGGGGATAATATTTTGGTCACGGAGTAATTTTCGCGTGGACCCGAGGCTGAGCCAGGAGGGCTAGCTGAAGTTAAAAGCGCATCGGGAATCGGAGAATCGCGAGTCTTGAGGACGTTCACAATTTGGCATCGAAAAGTCCGAAACCCCGACGAGAGGTATGGCTGAGGTCATATAGTAGCAGTCACGTGGACCAGGGCCTAGCCAGGAGGGCTAGCGCACAAAGGGCGCATCGGGTTTTGAAGTTTGAAACCCCGACAGGAAGGTAAGGTTGCGGTCTTATAGGGACTAGTCACGTGGACTAGAGAGCCTAGCCAGAGGGGCTAAGGCCGGGCAAGGAGCTCATCGGCGATCGGGGAATCGAGGTGACAGTGACTCTCGACAGCGAAAACCCCGAACCCAGATAGTGAGTCAGGGAAAACTCAGGGAAAAGGGCAGAAGACCGTGCAGGAGAATGAAGGACCTGTGGATCGGGTTTTAAGCAGAGGATTCCAGCAGGGAATCTAAAGAGTCGCTTCGGCTCAGAAGGGGGATTTTGATCGATCCTGAGAGCGGGAGAGCGTGACGGGGGTGCGGTCGCATCTCTTACTGCATCCCTTCTCTATGTACTCACCCTGAGACAATGTCAATTTGGGATTTTTCATTTCTCTTGTTATTCTCATACCAACGATTTTCTTTGCAGTACACTTATTTGGGACCTAACCCATTGTGACTTATTGGTGGGTGTTGTGAAAATGTACGTCTTCAAATTGGGTAGTACCACCTGAAATATCATATTTTTTCCATTGACATGGGCAGTTGTGACATTGTGCTCGTTGTTGAATGGTTACACACTTTGGGTCCCATTCTTATGGATTTTAAGGAATTAACCATGCAATTCCAATAGGAGGGACAACAATATCAATTCTAAGGCCTCACAATCGGTTCTCTTGAGATCATCAGTTCCCATCGCATGGAAACTATCCTCAAGAAAATTCACTCCAGTATTATTTCTCAACTCCATTCCATTCAAGTAGTTGAGATACCCTATGTACATCCTGACCTCCAATCTATCCTCTCCAAACATCAAGTTGGTTTTTCCACTCCTTAGGGACTTCTTCCTTCTCGTGGTGTTCATGATCATTCCATCCCCCTTGTTCTTGACATTATTTCTCCCAATGTTCACCCTTGTCATCATCCCTTTTCTCAAAAGAATGAAATTGATAAAATAGTGCAGGAGTTGCTCCAAGAGGGTGTTATCCACCCAGTATCAATCCTTATTTTTATCCTGTGGTCATGGTACTCAAGAAAGAAGGTACTTGGTGCATGTGTCCTAACTTTCGTGCCCTCAATAAACTCACCATCAAGGACAAGTTTCCCATTCCTATCATTGATGATCTCTTGGATGAGCTGAGTGGTGCTCAGTACTTCACTAAACTTGATATTTTTTATGGTTACCACTAGATACATATGTAAGAAGATGACATCCCCAATATTTCCTTTCGAACTCATGAGGGTCACTATGATTTCTTGGTCATTCCTTTTGGCCTATGTAATTCCCCCTCCACGTTACAAATCCTCATGAATCATGTATTTCATCTTTTTCTCTATCATTTTGTATTAGTTTTCTTTGATGATATTCTCATCTATAGTCAAACTTGTCCATCCCATCTTGCCTATGTGGATCCAGTTCTCCATCTACTCTCTCAATACCAACTTTTCCTCAAACACTCTAAATGTGCCTTTGGTGCCTCAGAACTCGAGTACTTGGGTCATATTGTTGACAAGGTTGGTGTCTTAGTGGATCCTAAGAAGATTGAAGCAATGAGAGATTGGCCTCTCCCCAAGAATAGAAAAAGATTGCATGGTTTTATGGGTTTAACAGGCTATTATCACAAGTTTGTTAAGAATTGTGGAAAGATTGTGGCGTCTCTCACTGCTCTCCTTAGAAAAAATCATTTCACTTGGACTCCTATAGTTGATCAGGCATTTCAAGCCTTGAAGGAGACTATGTGCACCAATTTGGTCTTGGCCCTTCCTGATTTCACAAAGACCTTTGTCCTAGAATGTGATGCTTCCAGGAGAGGAATTTGAGCATTCCTTATGCAAGTTGGTTGACCTTTGTCCTTTACCAGCAAACAATTGTCAGAGCTCCATTTAGGCCAATCAATATATGAAAAGAAAATTTTGGTTATTCTACATGTCATGGATATTTGGCGCCCTTATATATTGGGGCAACGCTTCCAAATTAAGACAGATCGTCAAAGCCTCAAGTATTTTATGGAGGAATGACCTTCCTCCCGGGAGAAAAAAAAATGGGTGACTAAGATCTTTGGATATGATTATGAGATCATTTACAAGAAAGGAAAATAAAATGTGGTTGTTGACTCTCTTTCAAGAAAATATGAAGATGAAGGGTCCCTTTTCTCCCTCTCCTTCATTGTACTAGATTGGCTCTAAGTTGTTCGCCAGGAATGGCTACAAGATCCCAAAAATTTTCATCTGATCCAACAATTGCAAGCCAATTCTCCAGTTTCCCTGGGGTACTCTTGGCACAATGATGAGCTTCACTACAAAGGTCATTTGTATTTGAGTAAACGGACACAACTTAAATCCATGGTGCTTTCTGAGTTTCATGCTACACCCACAACTGGACACTCATGTTTTACCAAAACCTATGACCGGGTCAAACATTCTTTATCGGAGATGGTATGGAAAAGAGAGTTCACACTTTTGTGGCAGAATGTGATGTTTTTCAGCACAACAAGGGAGAAACAATCAAATCTCCTAGAACACTATGATTTCTTTCAATTCCACCCTCTATTTGGAGGGACATCTCTATGGATTTTATTGTGGGATTACCAAAATCGAGCAATAAGTCAGTAATCATGGTGGTCGTTGATCATCTTTCCAGGTATGCTCATTTCTTTGCTCTTCAACACCCATTTACCGCATTCATTGTGGCTCAAATTTTCATGGATCATGTCGGCAAGCTTCATGGCATGCCCCATTCTATTGTTTCTGATCGAAATCCCACTTTCACCAGCAAATTTTGGCAAGAACTGCTTAGGATACAGGGAACCCAATTGCATCTCATCACAACCTATCATCCCTAGACTGAAGGTCAAACTCAAGTTGTCAACAAGTGTTTGGAAATATATTTGAGGTGTTTCTCCTCTAAAAGAAAAAATCAGTGGGATCAATGTTTTCCATTAGTTGAATGGTGGTACACCACTTCTTACCATACAACTACTCGCATGACTCCTTTTGAAGAAGTATATGGACAAAATCCACATTTTATTCTCTCCTACATACCGGGTGTCTCGAAGGTCCAAGCGGTTGACCAAACGCTTACAGTTCGAGTGGCTATTCTTTGTACCCTCAAAGAGAATTTGGTCTTGGATCAAAATTGTATGAAACAAGAAATCGATCAAGGTCATTTCAAATGTCAATTTGTTGAAGGAGACCAGGTGTTTCTTCGACTGCAACCTTATAAAAAAAAATCACTCAAGGCCGAACATTGTTAGAAACTGGTGCCCAAATTTTATGGTCCTTATACAGTTCTCAAGCACGTTGGACAGGTGGCCTATCAACTATCTTTTCCCAATTATTCTAAGCTCCATAATGTTTTTCATGTCTCCTTCTTAAAGAAGGTGATTGGAACTAGGTACCAAACTCTAACTAGCCTTCCCAAGTTGGATGAATAAGGCTCCATTTGGTTGCAACCACAAGCAGTTTTGGACCAGCGTGATCATCGTCTTCATCAATGAACCATCAAGGAAGTGTTAGTTCAATGGAAAGATACAACCCCCACAGATGCCACCTGGGAGACAACTACCATTTTGCAAAAAATTTCTCATCTCAAGCCTTGAGGACAAGGACGATTTTAAGGGGGAGGACATGTTAGGGACCTAACCTCTGTAACCCCTCAAGTGGGTAGAATAATATATTTCCATGTAATAAATACCAATATTAATAATGCCTAGGAATAAGGAAGAATAAGTCAAATGTAAGAAGACCTAAGAGAAGCTTTTGCTTCTAGAAGGATCATCCTCTAGTTTGTTCTTTTGGATATATAGATTTAGTATAAATATAAGTAGAGGGTATGGGAAGTTTTTTCTTGAGAATTATTGTAAAAATCTCTGCTATGTTGGAGGTGGCACCCTCGAAGAGGCAAGTGAACATCGTTTCCTATCAATAAAGGTATAATTTTGGTGTTGTCGTTGCATATAATTTGTTGTTCCATTGTTATCTCTGCAATATTTATGTATTTTGTTGCTATCTTGGTGTTATTCTCTGCATTATTTATCTTTTCTACTAATATGATAGACCTAATACCTTACAAAGAGAACATTTAAAGTGGGAAACAGAGTATGGTTGCAACTGATAAACAAATACTATATGGTTTTGGTAATAAGGTAAAAGGCTCAGCGGTATGGTCCTTTTGAGGTATTAGAAAAGGTGGGAGACAATGCCTACAGACTCTGTCTACCCCTATACATGCGCATTTACTCAATAGTAAATTTGGAGAATCTCAAACTCTATGAGCCTTTCATGTTGAATAAGGAGAAGGAGCATGTCCTACCTACCATAGAGGACTTAGCACCATATTCTCAAGTAGAGTTGGCAAAGGACATTATTTTGGGGTAGCATGACCTTTGGATTATTGACATGAAAGCATAACTTCCAGACAAAGCAAAGTGGTACTCCAACAAAGTTTTCTCACCTCATTCATTAAATATTTTGGGGACCAAAAGCCTCCCTAAATGGGGAGGTATGATCTGGATTAGATCATTATATTGTTTATCATCTATCTCGATGCTTTTTGGGTGAAAATATTGTAGGAATTGGATCATTTTAGTAGATGGTCCAAATTTGGAAATTTGGGTCCAAAAAACCATCTGAAACCTTCTAGAGCCATTTTGAGGAATAAAATGACAATTTTTTGTAGTCCAAACCTTACCATACAACCACCTTCTATATTCTACGCATTGATACCTTTCCAATGGTGCAAGAATAACATCATTCGTAGTTTGTATGTGAAATCTATGCCTCCCACAAGTTGACCTACTATATTGATCACCATGGTGCAAGTGGATGCCACGTCAACCCCCATTACTTAAACGTGTTGAGATAGCCACGTAGAGGATTTTCTAGAACATTCTAGAAAATCCAAACCTAATCACTAATTGAGAGTTGAGTAATTCAATACTCTAACCCTAGATGACTATTGGACTATATTGAATATATAAAAAAAAAGAGT
>SNQJ01S0064172.1:0-11785 GCA_010110895.2 Picea sitchensis | reverse complement strand
TCAAACTTTTGTGAATTATTCACAAAAGTTTGAAAGGAGCTATACTCCTTTTGATTTGATTTAGATGATTTATACATTGTAAAAAACGGTAGGAACTGAAGTGACATTGGCGTGACATTGGCATTTACATTAGGAACTCATATGTATAGTAACATTGGCATTTACGTTATTTTTAAGATGTGTGACATTAAAAATCTTAGTACGTGATTATTTTTAAGATGTGTAACATTAAAAATCTTAGTATAGGAGTTTAAATGAGTTGAATCTGAATAGTAACTAGCACAACTACAAATTCGTGGTTGGTGAAAGCTAAAAGATTTATTTTAAATATGATTAAGTAAAAGTAAAAAAATAAACGTGTAAACTGATGTCTTTATAATAGTGAGGAAGTTAGTGGTTGAAATCACAATCATTGATTTATTGGGACTACTAAGAATATTCCATCAATATTTAATCTTGTCCATACAAAACTGATTAAACACTAAAAACCTATTAAATGTACCCATGATCAATAATTATACGCCTTTCAACATAATTACATAAACATATACTAACACAACATAGAATAAGCAAGAAGCTTAAAAATCTGAATAGTAATTACATAAACATATACTAACACAACATGGACTAACTAAACAGGAGGCTTAAAAATCTTAGTACCTAAGTGGAAATGAGTTAAGTTGAATTTGAATAATAATTACATAAACATATACAGCACAACAGAGAATAAACCCGAGGCTTAAGCAATAGAACACCCTTACCCTGAACTTGCACCCTATAAAACCCCTCACATAAGCTTGAACGACACAGCACTCCTACAGTCAGCCCGGGGTGAAAGAATGCACAACTAAAACTATGAAGCTTTACCCATACAAATGGGCTGCTATGATCTTGAAATCATTGTGCACGGAACAGTAATATTCTTTATTGACAGAATGTAGCCACAAGTGGACTTGTCACCACATGGCCCCTTCCGTCGACCCAACTTAAGTACCCAAACGTCACGCATCCTCCACCGACTGCACTCTGAGTCTGATTCGGTCCATCCAGTGCTTTCAAGGTGAGAGAGAATCCCAACTTTTCACATTGCCCGCACCGAAATCTAGGGGAGTCGCAGGGACGAAAGGAGGAAAGGCTTCATTTGTTATAACGTGGCCGGTATTGTCGAGTGTGCTATGCCTTAAAATATAACCTTTGTACTTGAGTTTCTTTTATGTTTAGCACCTTGGTTGTGTAACATTGCTTTTAGAAAGCTTATTAACGTTTACTCATTACAATCACATTATATCTCTTTAATTAGAGTCTTGTTCATAAATACACTTTAAACATGCTTAAAGTAGTAAACTTTACCTATAATTAAAAGTCCAATGTCACATCCCTGCATTTGTAATTGAATTTTTATTTTATTTTTGGTACCTTGCTTGTATGGTGGCATTGCTCTCCCTAAGTTACAAGGCTTGTTATCTTTTACTCATTGTAATCATATTATATCTCTTTACTTAAGGTATTGTTCATAAATACACTTTAAGCTACCATTGTTATTAGATTTGCAACCAAGTTTTTCTAACAACTAGGAAGACATCCAACTATGGTTTTAAAGTATCGTGGCAATAATCAATACTTAGCAAATCATAAATTTGTAAGGAACAATGACATTCAAGAAGTAAAAAGACTACAACATAGAAGTATGGGAAACACCTAAGGTGGATGTATTAACTTATTATTATGAAGAATGTTATAAGAATAAAACAAGGGAGTCCAACCACTCGTGTGACTTGTTTTATAGAATTACAAATGATTTTAGGCATAATTGTCTATTGCCACAACACTTGCACAAACCAAATCCTAAAGTACTTGTGGGTTTAACTCCTACAGATCTTGTTCCTTCAATTACAAATGGCTTAGTTCAACACTACCATGATTTAAACACTTGCTACGTTGTCTAAGTCCTATATACACACTACCTAAGACTCAACTAGCGTCTAAGTTGTTCAATATGCCAAAACCTAGACTTAGCACCTCATAACTCATTGTTCACTTACTTAATCACTCCTCGATCAAATGCATTTGCACCTACCTACTTCCTTCTTTTATAATCAAAGGATGCCTTAGCCATTCTCCCTAATCCAAGCCAAGTGGACCCAAATGTACCATGCACTCAACCTAATGTGCAATTGACTCCTCAAAGTCTTCCAAGTCTTTGAATGTCCAACCCCTTTGCTTGATGTTCCAAATGAATCATGTTCCATTGCCCAAAGCGTCCCAAGTATCACACACATGGAAAATGCAACCATCCAATTTGAAAAATGTCCAAAGCACTTCAGTTATCCCTTGTGTTTCATGTCATCCCAAGCCAATATCCATCCAACTTTGTGATGCGTTCCCAAGATAAATAGGCACTTTGTAACATCCCCAACCCCCTATTGGGCAATGCCACACCAAAATTTTGACCTCTAACACTGATTTAATTAATGAAAATGCTCCGCAAATGCACAAAACTATGCAGAATAGTGTGTATAAAAATACAACATATACAAGAAAAACCCATGAAAGAAAGTGCATCAATAATAAATCAACACATAAATCATACACATAATTGGCCCATATATGTGGTAAACAATCACCAATTGTGTGCAGATCTTCCATGTTCATCCCAGCCTTAGACCGTATTGCTCATAACTCTCAACAGTGGGTCACCCCCGAGCTAGGGATAAACTCCACTTGGACATAGGTATCCTAACCAAGATAAAGTCTCTCAAAAAGTAGAAAACATGAGAATTAGGTGCCAACTTTAGCAGAAAACCTACATTCCCCCATTCCCCACATGCTTGTCCCACTCCAAGAAGTGTGCCCCTTCTTTGCTCAACAATCCTTCAACTACCCCACTTCCCTTCCGGTGCTTCAACAACATGTCAGGAAGGAATTCTCGTAGCCCTATAGCTGCAGCTTGACACCTTGGGAATCCACTTGCAGCAATTCTCTCACCTAGAGAGAATGCTCACAAGCCTGACAACCCACTTCTTCAAAATCTCACGGGCCTGACAACCCGCCTTTTCAGTTTGGTTCCAAAGATGTCCTTCCTACAGGTACATGTATAGGTGATGTAAACATGAAATACAGATGACAAAAGTGTGGTGAGGTGAGAATGATGATGGAATGACAGGAAACGAACTAAGTCTCCCAAACCTATGTGCATGTTCATAACTTGACACTTGTCATGTTGGGAACTACATGGGTTCCCCACATGGACCCACTACATGGTGTGATCCAGATGGATTTTGGTGCCCCCCCACCTATTCCAACTGGCTCAGTTTGGCAGTTTTTTCCTAGTTTTTGGGTCACTGACTTCTGGGACCATTTTGAGACCCTAAACAGTGTTTTTAGGGCTCGCCACAGTCAAACCATTTTCAAAGTTAGATTCTGAAGGAAACATGTGTAGTACTTGGATATACCTTTCTAGTAGTCTACCGTGCACCTAAGACAAAGATGGTATGAAAAAGTTACGACCCCAAGAAGTTGATGTACTAACTTACCCCAATCGGCCCCACATGAATTATGGCGCTTCATCTCCTAGGGTTAGGTTTTTGGATGTCTAGGGTTTTGGAATTCTTGTTTATTATAAAAAGGCCTTTAGAGCCTCATTGTAATGTTATTCTTGCGAATAAGCACAGGCATCACATCTCTTCTCAAAGATAAGCTGCCACCATTCCAGCAAGCTTGTTTTCTGTTGCATTTTACAGTTTTAGCTTATTTCCTTATTTAATAGAAACCAATTTTATTGTATATTTGTTATTATATGTTAAGCATATTTTAATAATAATCTGTATTCATTTCATTATTCTCATAAAATCTGGATCAGTGGTATCATAACGGTGAACCAAACTCCAGCCC
This sequence comes from Picea sitchensis, assembly GCA_010110895.2. Lineage (NCBI taxonomy): Eukaryota > Viridiplantae > Streptophyta > Pinopsida > Pinales > Pinaceae > Picea > Picea sitchensis. Next base: position 7,894 of record SNQJ01S0064172.1, on the reverse strand, counting down.
GATGAACTAGATGAGCCAGAAGAAGGCGAGTGCCTTTTTCATTCATAGATGTGAGTGAAGGGTACCCCACTGCACTTTATCATTTATAGTGGTATCCAGAAAAACCTCATCTCAACAAAGTTCATCAAGCAGCTAGTCATGTCGACAACGTCGCACCCGCAACCATACACCATTGGATGGCTTCGCCAAGGAAGCGATCTTTGCGTCATCCAACAATGTCGCGTGTCATACGACATCAAGCCCTTGAAAGACGAGGTATTGTGTGATGTTTCTCCTCTCGAAGTTTGTAATTTTATTTTGGACCAACCATATTTATGGAAACATCATGTTGTATATGAGTCTAGGCCTCATAGTGTTATTATTACTTTGAACAAGAAATTGTACAGGATACCTGAGGCAGTCCCACCTAGTGTTATTTCCTTGATCTTTGCCAAGAAATGTAGGAAGGTTATCTCTTAGACCGGGAAGTTTTTCTTCTTCATGATTGACTCTCAGAATGAACGAAATATCGCAACCACATCCACGGACTCCGCGACTGACCTCTCCACATAGAAAAAGCAAGTGGATAAGGTCATGGAAGAATACTCATATATATTTTCCTCACCTACTAGGGTACCTCTGCACTGTCAGGTCAAGCATCCCATCGATATGACCCCAAGTGCATCACTTCCCAACGGGCCATTATACCATCACTCTCTGTTAGAGAATGAGGAGATCAAGCGACAGATCTAAGAACTGCTCCACAAGGGGCACATCTGTCCCAACTCATATCCTTGTGGGAGCCTAATTGTGTTGGTACCACTATTACATTTGGGTTAAATTATGACAACGCGTTCGACACAATTTCCACTTTATATTGTCAGGAGAATGACAAACAACGAACCCCCTTAAACGTCGTTTCACATGACATCACTTTTCCGATGCCATAGATATCATCTCTATTCCGACATTTCATGCGGACACGTGTATACTCCATATACTCGTGTGATACTGACATATGATAACATCTCTCACTCGAAGTTAAGATATATATAAACAACGTGTTTTCCATGGGAGCGATGTTACCATATGTCATAATACCGATGTATGGAAACATCCCTCAACCAACGTTAAGCTATATATCTCTGACGTATGTGCCATGGGAGTGACGTTACCATACGTCGTAATTTCGACATATGGTAACGTCGCTCAACCGATTATAAGATATATATATCCAATGTGTGTGCCATGGGAGCGACGTTATAATACATCAGAATTACAACTTCATGTAGGTATTTAAAAAAAAAAGTCAATTTATTTTTCCTTTTTTGATATTTTTAAATTTTGCAACTAGAAAATGTCAATCTTTCATTTTAGCCTATTCATCTATAAAAGATTTGGTAGATCCTCTAAGGTATATATATCTACTACTAAAGTACATCTTTAGTACAATGTTTTGAGGTGTGGCACTCAAACTTGATGGTGAGATATTTTAAATCACTTCCATATTTTGTGATATGGGGACTGTGGGTATCCAAAAATAAAATGATTTTTGAAGACAAGTCCTTGGAAGTTTCTATTGTGGTGCAAAAAATTCAAATCCTCTTTAAAGAATGTAGAAAAATCACAAAGAGACCATCTTACATAGTTATTAAGGAGCCTACAATTAATCAATATTATGCATAGGGTTTCTTCGATGGGGCTTGTCAAGGAACCCCAAGTTCATGTTGAGCAGGTATCATATTATATCTCAACCAACACCATTACTTATTACTAAAATATGGAGTGGGAATATAAACAAATAACAAAGTTGAATCATGTGCCTATGGATTCTTCTTAGGTTTTCATTATCAAAATGTATAACAGAGCTTCAAATACATGGTGAAAATAAATTGCTTACAGATTGGTGTAATAATCAATGCACAATCTCAAATCTGGTTCGTGCTCCTTTACTTGAAAGAATTGTAGAATCTAGGTTGCATTTCCAACATATTTCTTTTAACCATGTGTATAGAGAATTAATTATCAAGGTGGAATCATTATCAAAGGATGTTATAGTGTTGGAGGAAGGTTCCTTGGTCATACATGAACACTCCAAAAATTCTCTATTTTCAGTAGTACATCAGTTTGTACTCTGAATTTTGTGTATGTATGGTTAAGTTAATGGTTAGCTTGTAAAGACATGTTTCCTTCAAGGTTTCTATTTTGATTCATTTTGAGTCTGAAGACTATAATCACCAAAGAGGAACTACTAAAAAATAAGGGATCATAACATAGCAATAAGGCTTATCAATGTATATTTTGATTTCTTGATGAAATAACAAATATAAGTTTTTTTTTCTTGGAAAAAAAATGTATATATATATAATCCTAGAAAAATACTTAAACTATATATAGGCTTCATTATCCAAACTCTTAAAAAAAAACTTCATTTGGACATCTTCATGTTTGAAATCAAAATTTTCAATGAAAAATAAAAATTTCTTTAGATGTGTTTCAACAATAATAGTGTTATTTGCTTCAAAAATAGGTATATATGTATGAGACTTATCAACAAGGTCGTGGGGATACCTTTCTATGGTAGTGAAACTCAGTGATGCACAATTCATTGGAACAAATAGTGATGAAACTAGGTGTGATTGACTCATAACAACACTCAGAAAAATAATTCTCAGAGAAGTAATTATTAAAGGCTCCTTAGAGAACTACGAGATTTTGGAGAATTAGGACAAGCTTAAACAAAAGGAAAAGTAGAAAGAAATTTCTTATAAGAAACTATAAATCTAACCTAGTAGAGAAGCTCCTCAAGTTTATCCAAAGTTAGAGTAATGGCTTCATTAGTGTCCAATGTCATAGTTTTCCTTACACGATCCAAAGGTACAAAAGTGGAGTCTCCATGTGAGAAATAAAACAAAATCACATAAACCAATGCTCATCTTAGTAAATTTAGTTGTTCTACATATTATAAAGCCTATAGCTAAGCTCCCTACCAACAAGGCCAAAATGTTATCATCGATAAGTTTTCATCTTGCAAAGATAGATCATAGAGTCCAAATAACTATAGGAAATAAGCCATCACCACCTTGCTTACTTCCTCTCACTTCTAAGTTAGTGAATGTTAACCAAATGGTGGTATCCCTAAGTGATCTGAGGGATCAATTGCAAATCAACTAACTATTAGTAGTACCTTAAGATTGTTTCGGTGGAAGATCTAATTTTGGCAACCTCATCATAACCCAAAAACTCACTCCCTTTGACCTAAGTTGTTCTCTAGTTTATGATGGTTATATTCAGTCTTGCACTAAATAGAGGATATGTTCTAACTATGTTATTCTAATTAAGATAGATAACCATACTACTTAGCTTCCATCTTGTACCAAACGAGAAAAATTGTATCATTGTGTAAAGGAGGATCGTTTGGAGGCGGAGAGATAGTGAGATTGCGATGAATCGTTTGGAGGCCCAAACATCATGAGATTGCAGTACACCCGAGTTGAAATGATTGTTTGAGGTGGAAATATGTGAGATTGTAGTGAAGCCTTTGGAGTGTTAGATCAGATCAGATTATGATTAGGGTTATATTCTATATTTTCTGGGAAGCGGTGGAGATCAAAAAATGTGTTGCAAAGAGAACATCATTTGCATTCATTTCATTTGTGAGGGCCCCCCAATGGTACCCCTTTTCCCTAGGTGGTGACAACATGGGACTAAGGTACACATGCTAGAGACCAAGGTGAAACAAGGAAACAAACATAACTTCTTGAGCTAGTGATCCATTATCCACAACTTCAACCAATGATCATCATCCACATGCCTAGTATATTAAGCACAACACTTTGCATGAAAGAAGGACTAACATACCTCATGGTGACACTTGCTTACCATATCCCATACACTGAGTTGACATGATGTGATGATCTTGGGTGATCTGAAGTATAAGAGGAAATCTGAGGGGGGATGTTGGGATTTTATTTGTGGACATGCTGATCATCATCATGGTTGGGATCACTATCTTCATTGCAGAACATGAGACATGGTATCCTCTAATTACCCCTAGTCATGGGGGGGTAATAGAAACAAAGGTCTCATTATAGTCGATGCCTTCTTGTTGAGAAAATCCTTTTGCGACCAAGCGAGCTTTATGATACTCAAAAACACCTTCGGAGGTAAATTTGGTCTTATAGACCCATGGACATTTTATGATGTCCTTCCTTTGAGGACGAGTCACAAAATACCTAGTATGATTCTTCAAAAGATGATTCATCTCATATTTCATAGCCTGTTTCCATTCAGGTCATCCTTGTGCATTTGAGTAAGAGATAGGATCACAAGTCTCAAGAAAACACGCAGAGCCATCAAAGTAGCACTAGCTTGTTACTTGTGACTATGATTTTTGTCAACTTGAAGAGACATCACCAACATCAAGTCTAACAACTTCAATCGTTTTAGTGGCCCATCTAGGGAGGCAGGAAAAAGGTGAATTGATATCCTCTGCAAATAGGTTGTGGATTCTTCAGAGTATCCCATCATGATGCAAGCATGACTCTTTGTGTCTAATTTCTTCTTGCAATCATTTGGAATATGAGCCCAAGAAACATAGCCATAGACTCTGAGGTGACTGCCCGAGGGATTTTTCCCGCACCATCTCTCGACTAGAGTCATAGAACTGACAGCTCCAGTCGAAATACGATTCAAGAGATAGTTGGCATAGTAAGCATCTTCAGTGAAAAAACAAGTCGACAGATCTTTCTGATTCCCAGTATCTTCTAACTCGATTCAATACTAATCCTCGTATGATCACAAGTCTGGTAAGTGGAGTTGTATGTACCATGTATGATAAATTTATGCCTTTTAGAAGGAAAATACTCAAAATATGGTGGAATTTGTAACAAGTGACAAGACCCGTGGGGAAGTTGGTCTGACTCCACGATGACTCAAGACTTGTGATATAAGAAAAATAAATCCTAAGGCCAACTAGTAATCAAAGAGCACACCAAAGTAAAATAAACAAAAGGCCAATATGCACACAAATAGGATAAAGTGGCTGAAAGGGGCCTCCTTCTCTAAAGTAGGTATGCCTCGCCCAAGAGGGGCCTGAGACTCCTCTACTAAAGATCAGAGATAACAAAATCAGTTATAAGGGCCCTCGTGGGCTTAACAACTAGTCGGTCAAATCCTCGCGGAGAGGTAATCCTCCATAAAGGCTTTGTGTTGTCCGACCCTTATCTGACCTAGGGTACCTGCAGAATAACCCTTGGAAGTAACCTATGTGGTACCTAAGTCAAGCAAATAAGAAACCATGATATAACCGATGCACAGGCAAACAATCGTAAGTCAGATCCACCGTATGCGCAGGGTAACAAAGCCTGAAACCTTGAAAGTAGTGCCTCTCAGAGAGGTAAAGGTACTAGCAAGATCCCCATAAATATATCTGACGCTAAGAAGGTATCAGGGGGATATCCCTTCAACCAACCTCATGCGACCTCGTGCTTAACTCAGGTGTAAGCGAAGCCTCCTGATATTACCGATTATACAATGGATTTTTCCACTCCCTTAGTCAGACACATATATTGATTTAATAGCCTTGGAGAAGTTTACTCACAAAATCCTATTCCAAGGCTCTAAATCCTAAGCTATTTTGTGCACCCTAGAAAATAAAATCATTACTAATAAATTTTAAATTATAAGTGTTACTTTCAGTGGCCTTACTCACTCAAAAAGGTGTGTTCGTGAAATTGATGATGCACAGATGAAACGCCTTGGAAGGGATGGCCATATGACTTTCCTAGCGGTTGTCCACTGATCTTAGTATAAATAGACCAGTTTAAGATTTTGTTAAGGTCGATGGTTGAGCAGAGCTCCCTATTTGTAATAGTTTGATAGTAGAGTTTTTCTCTGGTTATGTATGAGACCTGAGACTTTCTCATTAATAGAAGTCAGTTTCTTTCGTTATCTTGTTTCCTCTTGTGCTGAAATACTCGTGCATGGATGATTGAGACAAGATGTTGTGGTTGTATTGTAATGGAGGTTTGATTATAATGATGCTATGATATGTTTCGGTATTTTAAACTTAAGTTCAAGAGTGTTCTTGCGCCTGAGTTTCTCTTCACCAAGCTGCTTGAAGGTCGGATGCTTATGGCAGACTTGACCACTTCCCTCACTAAGTCTTCCTTCTTCTCACCTTTAGCCTTAAACCACTGACTAAAGTTAATGAGAACATCATTTGCTTATGCATTGCCAACCCAATTTTCTGTGTTAAAACATTCTTATGCTGAGCTTTGTCCATTTGACCTCCAATCATAAACCTTCCTCCACAAGCCATTTTGATGGGTACTGGGCTTATCCTCCTACAATCTGAGGGTGACTCTTAGTGCTAACAGGTTCCATTCTATGTTATTGTATTTTGTTCGATAACATAGAAGAACAATTAGGAGTGGGAAAATTAGAGAGCATAACAATGGGGGTTGATGTTTTGTAGAAACCTAATAGGTCGCACGTCTCAAGTGACTCCATAGAGTGTATTCTCCTTTATACTTGCATTATCTCCATACCAAACAAAACCTAGAAAATATTTGTGTCATTTTGTGGATGGTGTGTGATTGAATTTTACTATATTATCTATTTTCCAAGCTTTATCTATTTCATGCATAAGTAGAAAATTAGTGAGTAAAGATTTTGGAATCAAAAGGAATTTAACTTTAATAATGTATATATTTTATTTTTATTTATCACATATGTTGTGATGAACTCTTCTAGTGGAATATCCATGACACTTTACATATCAATCCTTAATTTGATTGTAAATTCACCACAAGGTAAAGAGAAAGAGAAGAGAGAAAGAAAAATAGAACACTATAAACATTGAGAAAAAAAAGTGAACAAAATTACTATATAGTAAGACATCTAGATTGGCACAATCCTTTCACACTTAAAGTAAAAGGTATAAAAGAAAAATTGGACCATTGCTACATACATTTTAGAACTCAATCAATTTAGGGAGGATTTACAACAATGTAAATCTATCTGATTTTTAACATTGCAAATCTTTCCTCAAAATGTTTTCATTTTAAAAAAATGGTGAAGTGTTTACAAAATATAATGTAATCCCTTCCCCTGAACAGTTATTACATAAACATATACTAGCACACCATAGAATAAACACGAGGCTTGAGGAATAATACACGCTTCCCCCGAGCTGAGCATAAGCTCTAAAACGTTGAAGCTTCACCCATACAACATATACCAGCACAACATAGAATAAACCCGAGGTTTGAGCTTGTACCATGTAAGACCTCTTCAATAAGATTGAACGGCACAACACTCCTACAGTCAGCCCAGGGTGGAAGAATGCAGAACTAAAACTATGAATCTTAACTCATACAAATTGGCTGCTATCATCTTGAAATCATTGTGAATGGGAGAGTAATATTCTTTTCTCAGAATGTAGCCACAAGCAGACTTGTCACCACATGGCCCCTTTCGTCGACCTAACTTAAGTACCCAAACGTCACGCATCCTCCACCGACTGCACTCTGAGTCTGATTCCGTCCATCCAGTGCTTTCAAGGTGAGAGAAAATCCCAACTTTTCATTCCTCTCTTTGAACAGCAGATAATCAGGTTCCACCCGCACTGAAACTCCTGGAGGAGATTTTACTATTACCCTATACAGATACGGTATCTTATTGTCATCCGCAACATTCGTTAGAATTCTCTTGAATGTCCTCACCTTCTTAGCTGCTGATGTGAAATTTGCAAGGAATGACGGATAGTTGAGGTCCTCAACAGCGCTATGGCCGCTGCACGAGTAGTCCCTCCTACTCACTATCCGGTTCTGTTTGCAAAAGTTATGACCCTGAGAAGTTGATGTATTCACTTACCCAAACGGGGCCCACATGACTTTTGACGCTTCATCTC
>SNQJ01S0064171.1:75474-92249 GCA_010110895.2 Picea sitchensis | reverse complement strand
TGAAAAATCCTGCAAAGAATTGCAAGTCTCGAAACAAAATATTGTCTCATTACTTTGCCTAATTGTTATTTATGAAAAGTAATATGAAGGTAGGTAGGGGTCCCATTAGGAGGTGTTTCAAATTTCTTTGAAATCATATATATTCCATATCTCTTAAGATAAAAATGGCTTGGGCTAAGTTTTTGGATGCATTCAATGGAAGTTATTCATATGTTTATGGGATAAGGTTTTTATGTTAATAATGTAAGAACACTCCATTTGGCATGATGGTTGGTTAAAAGTGTGAGTCTTGGTTTCAAATTGCAATACAAAAATGATGTTATAAGGCACTAACTATGAAAATTTGGGCTCAATATGAAAATAGACATGAGGTGGTGATAACTTATGGCTTGTTTTTTGAGAGGCACATTATGGTAACAATGTCATTGAGTTATCCAATTTGGTATTGCATGTCACATAGGATGTTGTATAAGTTATATTTACATTGTGGCATTGGTTAAAGTTTTTGAACTATGTAATATATGTGCTCAGGTATAAGGTTGACAACTTGTTATGTCAAAAGTCTTAATGTATAATATTGTATTGTTTGTTATGGCATCGAGGTATTAAGTGAAGTTTTAATGTTATAATTCCCATGGAAAGGTGCACGACCATATGTTGCAAGATCATATGAGAGGTCGATAATACATCGTGATATGGTTTGAGTTAATGGTATGCCATAAAGTTGAAGGTTGGTATATGCAAAATGTAGTGGATTGTCATTCAACATTAATGGGGATGTGTTGGAGTTTACATAACACATTAAGTATTGACAGGTTTTCACGCATGTCAAAATTTGGGATATGTTAGGGTATGAGAGATGGTTGATGAGATTTTCCATTTCCATGGGAACTGGAAGCTAGTAGTGGACCTGAAAGGTCACCTTACTCTCATGCTATAAACTCAAACTGAATTCTAGTATAGGACATGTAGCTTGCAACTAATTCATAGTGAGATTTAAGGAGTTCAGCCAATGCAAGGAGATAACACACAATAAAAGGGAGTTATAAATGTATGAAGTCAAGGTATGCAATTATATTGTTGTTGTATATGTATAGGATATCTATGGTAGTTGTTTTTTCATTGTTTAAAATTCTTGATGGCTCTGTTCCAGTTTAAATCACTATATTCTCTCCTTTTTTTCCATGCTCGAATGTGTTTGAAGTTTCCCATGCAAACTTGATTCAAATTTAAAAAGAGAACATATTTATTGCCCCATTATTGACCTTTGCATTCCCTGTATACTACACTTCCCTGTCACATTTTTCAATCATTCACAATGGTGATGTACAATGGCTTTTAAAATTTTTATTTGAGTTGTATATAGTTATACTCTATCACTAAAGGAAAATTAAAAAAACAAAAAATAAAATAGGGCTTTTCCTATTCATTACATTATCTACTTGTATTGTGCTTTGTTTTCCCTATACCCAAGTGTTGTTACAATCTTAAATGTGTTGTAACGTGTTTCCTCATCAATAAAGTTGTTGTTCTTATACATCACTTGTCTCCATTACTCATACTCACCCCTCTGTTTAATGAGAAACAAACATGCATGGAAACAATATATCAAGCAAATAGAAAATTGATTGGGTTTCAAGGCTGCTTATTTTAAGCTTGTCATAGACATGTTTCAAAGAAATATTTATGGTTGAAATTAGTACTTGGGTATACTATTAAACCCATTCTTTTCTTCCCTGTCTCTAGAACCATTCCTTTCACTACCGCTTGTATGCAAGAAAATTTGTTTTGTACAATTAATGAGGAAACAAAGCATAATATTCAAGCTCTATCAAATAATAAAGTTCCTTTGACAAAAAGAAAATAAATTTCTAGAGTAAACTAAGTCCATATTCTGTAAATTTTGCATGAAATTCATCATTACTCCATCCTCTCAAGCCTCATATTTCCTAACCCTACCTATCATTTAACTGTATAAATGAACATTTAGTGAAGTACTATCTATTTTTATTTGCATGCAGATGATAGTATGTTAAAAGTTTGAAATGTTGATGTAATGGAGAACGACAATTTTTAATGCATACTGCGAAATGATTTTCTTTAACATAGGTTCTCGTGGATCCTGAAGAGGACATGGAAAGAGACCTATTTTCATTTGGAAAGAAGGGGGGAACAAGAGGATGAGATTTTTTGAACATTTTGATGCAAATTATGATGAATTCAATCAGCTAACACATATAGGACATATTTTCCTGGGAGGGAAATCTTTATCTCAACCTTTTATACCTACTAATTCCCCCTTGCAGCCTCACCCCAACATATCATATTTCCCTTAGGCCAAGCCAAACCCTGTGAATGATGGGTGAGGAGAAAACCCAAACAAACCTACCTTTAGGATTTCCAATTGGCCAAGCAGTCATAAGAAACCACTTGTGCCAATTACTACCCCTATTTATACCTATACTAATTCATTTACTTAAGGCCAACAACCCATTGAGATAAATTCTTCTTCACTAAAGTTGCTAGTTGATGAAAAGGGAAAAAGCATCTGGTCAAATCCCCTAGCACTGAGTCTTCTCAGTGTGTCTCTCCTCACTTAGAAGAAGACACTAAGAAGACAAAAGTCTCCTCACTCAAAAGAAAATACTAAGAAGACAAAAGGAGACAACATGAGGGATATTTCACATTTGGACATGCACCTCGAATTGTCTCAGTATTGATGTTTTATTTTTATTATGGTCATATTGATGGTATGCACTTGATTTTGACTGGATCAGACATTAAATATTTTGACTAAAAACTATGCTGCCTATGATATTTTTGAAAATCAAATATTATATCTTAAGTTTCTTTTGATATATAGAGGAGAAAGGTTATGATGTTGATATACCTTGATGGTTGTTTGTACAATGTCTTATTGTCAAGGTGTGCATCTTATTTTATGCATGTTGTCTTGAAGTAATGAGTGGAGTTACAAGGGTACATATATACGATGTGAGACATAAGTTTTATCTCATTTATGAGTCAAGTGGGACCCCTACCTATCTTATGTAAAGTCACAGATACATCCCGTGGTTACTTTACTAATTAAAATTACATTGATTCTACTTTATCCTTCATTTCCTGTAAATATTTATTAAGTGAAATAAAATAGTTGAAACCAAATAACTACTATAAGAGAATACCAACGGGGAGGGATTTCTTGAAAAGTGGTAGAGAAGGCCAAAGTGAGATTGATTTGGTCTTCTCTTTTGAGATTGTAATCTGTGTGCATCACACTATTTGAAATGGCCTAAGTTAGATCCTATTATTTTTCTCAGACACTTGGTTATCCTTGTATGTTTTTCTTTACATCTAGGGCTTCCAAAGTTTTCTTTGGTCCAAGTTTTCATAGGAACTTGAAGAAATTATTATGTCCAAGACTGATACATGGTTCAATCAATAAAATAATCATTGCATTTCTTCTATTGTTGAGTTTATCTTCATTGTTTTAGTGATTTGTTTTCCATTCCATGTGTGTGTGTGTGTATTCTATTTATCATTTGATACTATTGAAATTTGTCTATTTTTTTTTACATTATTTGAGTATTTTGGATTTAAGTATCCATCCGATACATTTATTTTTAAAGCATTTTTCTTTTATTCCATTCTTTATAGTTCTTTATAGTGTACATATATATGTTTTATTCCACTTTATTTTGAATAAAGCTTTAAATTTTATATAAAACATGAAAAATATAAAAACATTTGAATAAGAACTTTTATGTTAAGGCTTCATGAATATGAAGTATGTATCATTTTTCTCAAGGCTTTAAATTCAGGGTACCATTCCCACCTTACCTCACCTAGTGTTATGAGGTTCAAAGTGTTGTGATCAAAACATTACAGTTCCGGCCTCAACATGCTCCAGTGACATTCACAAGGATGATGGATGATATCTTGCGGTCATTCACAAAATCTTTTGTGATTGTCTATTTGGATGACATCCTCATCTTCAGTCGGACCTGGGTAGAGCACTTGCAACACATTTAGTAGGTCCTAAGCACCCCGCGACAAAAAAATTTATACACCAATCTAGAGAAATACTCATTCAACATGCATAGAATCCAATACTTAGGATAGATTTTGCATGAACATAAGGTGCATGTGGACCCAACCAAGATCGAAGTCATTCATGATTGGATAGCCTCGACAACTCTGACAGAGCAACTTCTTGGGCCTTGCCAACTTCTATCACAGGTTCATGTTAGGGTTTTCTCATATCGCTTGGCCCTTAATTCAAGTGACTAGAAGGGGAGATAAAGCCAAGTTTTCTTGGTCCAAATCACAACAGAAAGCATTCTAGAATCTGAAACACCACATATGTTTTGCACTAGTCCTCACAATGCTAGACCCGCAAAAACTATTTTACAGTGATACATATGCGTATAACTATGCTATCAATGCCATCCTCACTCAATAAGTACATCCAATAGCCTATCGTAGTGAAACACTATCTAATGTTTTTCGTAGATATCCCACCTATGACAAGGAGATGTACTACATTGTGCAAGCATGTCGACATTGGAAGCATTATATTCTGGGCAAGGAAACAATCATCCACACTAACCACAAGCCTCTACAATTCATGCATACATAAGGAAAACTACATAATGACCACCATAAAAAATGGTCCACATACCTACAACAATTCCACTTGAACATTAAGCAAAAGAAGGGTTGTGTCAACTGTATTGCAGATTACCTCAATCGACCCTCGATTGTGGCACTCACCATAGTTCTTACTTCCTATGGGAATGAGACCCCTAGGTGGCCAAAATTATACAACAATGACTTTGACTTTGATGCTACTTATCTGAAACTGAGTGTTGGTAAACAAGTTCCAGACTTCCACCTCTAGGATACGCTCTTGTGCTATCTAGGCCATCTTTTTGTTCCTTTTAGCGAGCATGCAAACATAATTTGGGAGGTGTAAGGCATCCCACGACACCCATCGAGCACGCGTGCTCCTTGGGAAGATTCGATGATGAATTGGACGAAGGGAACAAGAAAGAAGCGATCGATTGGGAAAATGAAGACGTTCGGGTGTGAGAAGAAGTAACTTGGGTGCACGATGGTGACATGTGGAGCCAAGGGGGCACACACCTTACTTGCCTTAGAATTATTGATGGATTCTTGGGTTTTGTTTGGGAAAGGACAAGGAAACTTGGGAGAAATCCCAAGGAATGAACCCGTCTTCCCTCGACAACATGGTCACATTGGGGAGGTTAGACGACCCCATCGACACACCCACCAGGAATCACGATGATTTGCATGAGAGAGCATACAAGGCAAGGGGCATGCACCCAAGGATGGGGTGCGTCATTCCAAGAGACGAATGGTTGATGGGCACACAAGCTCTGGATGGGTGCATCAGGTCCATAGAGGGGAGCAATGAGTCATTTGAGTGTGAATTCATGAAGGGGAATGACACACCTAAGAGACATGATGTTTTGCACAAGTGAGTCTTGGATTCCATATAGAAGCAAGGGCACACAACCAAAGTAGGCATAGATCATTTTTGTCTAGAGATCTGGAGAGCAAGTCCAAGACAAGTCTGTGACAACGAACTGAGACATAATTTCCAAGATGGAAAACAAGTAACCAAGAGTTGGACATTTTGTAATGTTTTGGGGAAGTATGAAAACACAGGTTTGTGGAGGCATGTGTGAGGATAACCAAAATATGTGTTAGCTTGGTGAAAGTCTATGGAAACAAAGGGACAACAAGTTTACAATTGGAGGCGTGTCTAAGGTGCATCGCAGGTGGTTGTGGATATGGTTGTAGCAGAGAGTCCTGGTATGAAGAATATATTCTTGAGTGTCTTGGCTAGGTGAGGTGATTCATTTGACTCTGTCGAAGTTGTAAACCAATCCGGTAGTGCACGTGTTGTAATTGTTTCACAATAACAAAGACTTATCAAAGTGTTTGGCATGGTTTGTGTCGCCAACACTTTTTATGCATTCATCTTTGTTTTGTTCCGCAGTCATTCTCTTGGATTCTCATGTTGATGGATGCATGCTTAAAAAGGACTAAGTGTCAAATTGTGTTAACAATTTTCCAAGTAAGCAATATTTACACTAGAGTACGAGTGTGACTCTTCGGTAGCCTAGAACATAGTATGGGTATGCTCTAGGTGAAGAGGTGTAGTCCAAATGAAGTATTCTTGGTGTTCCAAGTAACCAATTAAGAACCGTTGCAGTGTTGCATGCCCTTAGGAGGTGAATGATCACAAGATATGATCAGGCATCTTGTGGGGTCGTGACATGTGGTATCAGAGTAAACTTGAGAAACAATTTGGTGCTCTTCACCACTACTGTAGTACAATTTTGGGGAAGCGGGTGCACTTGTTTGGGAAAGACAATCTGAGCACAATTTTGATTTCAATGGATTGACCCATCGTAGAGGCAACCTGAGCATAGACTTAGTGGCTTCTGACAGGGCCGAATTGCAAACAAAATTTGTGACTTGTGAGAAGGTCTGGGTGCACTCCTTGAGTAGGAAAAGTGAAATTTTTTGAGGGTGAACAATTCACTCTCGTAAGGACGAAAAATACAGGACTGTCATAGAACTTGTCGTAGGCCCGATGGTAGAAGTAACCACAAAATTTTGAAGAAGTCTTGAGATGAACTATTGGGAGCCTTGGATGAACCCTTCACAAGTAAATTGAAGATACTTGGAGGGATATCCATGGTTGACAACAGTGACACCGAGCGGGTTCCAAAGATCGACAAAATGATGGATCAGATTGTTATCTTGGAGAGGATCCTTGAGCAGATGACAAACGCATTGTACCAACACGGTGAGAAGGTTGACTTGATGGAGGCTGAGATGGGAAAGATGAAGCATGGGTTTAACGAAGTCATTCAGGAGTGACAATCAACTACAGATATGATGACCGGTACTTTTACAAGTGACATTCAAGATAGACTCAAGGAAATGGAGGATGCACTTGTCATAGTCACACAGAGGTTGAAGGACCAAAATGACACCATCACATTATTAAAATGAGTTTTGGATAGTAGAGAGAGCTCTACTACCATGCTGATGAGGATCAAGATAAAGGAACCTGAACCATATAATGAGACTCACAACGCTAATTTTTTGGGAAAATTTTGTTGGGACATTGAGAAATACTTGGAGAAGTTGAACGAAAGTTCAAACGAAGCCAAGATGAATGTTTCAACGATGTTATTGAAAGGAACTAGTAATATTTGGGTAGAAAAACCAAGTGGAAGACTTAATAGCTGGGAGAACCGTTGAGAATATCGAAAATTGGGCAGAGATGAAGGAAACCTTGAAGGCAAAATTTGTCCAGGGAACCAAGCATGGCTCATTAGGAATCACGTGTTGGATCTCAAGCATTTTGCTAAGATCCAAGACTACATCAAGGAGTTCATGGGGCTCATATTGGAGATCAAGTACATGTCAAAAGAAGACAGACTTTTCCACTTCATGAATGTTTTACAATTGTAGGTGGAAAGTGAGTTGCGACGACATAATGTGCAGACACTTACAACAGTGATCACCACAGTGGACAAACTGTTGGAATTTCAGGGTGAACTAAACACAAGTCCTAGGATTTATGAGGACACCCAAAGTGAGAAACAATAGAAAGGGAAGTGGAAGAAGAAGGACAAGGGAAAGAAGAATATGTCCAAGGGCAGTGGATATAATTCCAAGCAAACAGACGCAATGAAAGAGAAGAAGTCAATTTCATGTTGGATTTGTGCCAAGGATCACTATGCGAAGCATTTTCCCTTGAAAAAAAATTCAAATGATTTGGAGAATACAGAAAACCCATCTATTGGATTCTTATAGGTATTGAAATCTTTCATGGAAGGTGAATCTATAGAGAACCAAGAAAAATACAAGATGAAACTTTGTTGTGTGCAACTCATAACTTTTTGAGGGAATACATGGTGTGGAGGATTGGGTTGCAACTTGAACTAATGTAGACAACCCTCAATACAATCAATGAAGGCATAGAGAGGGTCGTTGGTGTGGCCAAGGAAATCTCATTGAAGCTTGGTGATTGGTGCGGAAGTATGAGTTTCACCTTTATTCCTATGGACGATTTTTAATTTGTGTTGGGACAAGAGTTCATGAGGAAGCAAAAGGCAACATCGATTCCTCACATGAAAATTTTGGCCATTTTCTCAGAAAAAACTCCATGTTTGATTCCTACCATAAAGAGGAAGGAAGGTGGCACGTGGATGTATTCCTTACAGATGGTTGTTGCATACATCCAGAGTAAGCAACCTTGTGGAGACAAACTTTGACGATGTGGGGTAATGGTTGGACAATATAACACATAAAACGAAAGGAAGCTCATGTCAATGGAATGAAGGCTTGTTAATGTTGAAGAGATAGTTGGAGACAATGGATGGTTTCAATGATTTATGTTTGAAATTTAATGAGTGGTTGAGAAAATCAGATGAAGTCACATAGATGAAGATGCCAGAGTAGTTCATTGAATGGGATCATAAACCATACAGATGAAGATGCCGCAGTAGTTCATTGAACGGGACTGTTAAACCATACCGTGAGAAAGAGGATGGAAGGGAGACATAAAAACCTTGGTGGAAGATAACCAAGGAAGGGGTCAATTCCTCCACTAGAAAACTTGGACATGGTGAAAGGTTGTATGACCCTGAATTAGAATGACTCATTGAGGAGTGCAAAGGAAGAATCGGTTCAAGTGTACCACTACTTCTTATGTACATGACACATAAGTATGGTGACACTTTGCCAAATACATTGGGAGATATTGGAGATGAGGGAGATGACCCAAACATCCATCCCCATTCACCTTCAAACTAGATTGTTGCATGTTGGCTCACTATATCAGTGGGAGGTAGTGAGGCCAATGGGGTTCCTTGAGGAGTTGCCTTGGTGAAAAACCGTTGACAACGCAGTGGGTGACTCTAAACATTTCCGTGGAAACCGGTTATTACAAATGACGAAGCCGGTAGATAGAAACAAATGTTTGATCTTGAATATGCAAGTTCTTGAGGCAAAGAATCAACGGTTGGATTATCTACCCAATCAACCAAAGTCACAAGGGGATCTAACTCACAGAAGCATGGGAAAACAAAATGAAGTAGGGAAGAAACTGAAAGTCAGAAGGAAACGACACTCTTTATTCCACTGCGAAACTTCCTATGTAACTTTTCCTAATCTAAAACAATTGAGGAATCACCATGGAGTGGCAGGACGATATATAGATACGGAAGAGATGCCATGGAGAAACTGATTGTGATGTTGTTGGGTACCAAACAACATGGTGTGGTAGGATGTAAGGTTCTCCCGCATCACCCGTTCGCTAATCGCTGCGTTTCTGGGAATATTCGGCTACGAAACAGATGAAGGGTGTAAGGAAGAAGAAATCTATTGGGAGAACATAGACATGCAGATGTGAGCAGGAGAACCTTTAAGCATGATGGTGACATGTGACACCAAAGGGGAACACACGTTACTTTCCTTAGAATGATTGACGTAGACTTGGCTACTTAGAAAAGGGAGGGGCAACTTGGGAGCATTCCCAAGGAGTGGACCCATATTCCCTCAACATCATGGGCACATCAGGGAGGTTGGCGACCCCATCGACACACCCACGAGGAGTCACAATGATTGACACAAGAGAATGCACAAGGAAAGGGTAATGCTTTCAAGGATGGGGGTGTGTCGGTCCAAGAGGCGAATGATTGATGGATGCATAGGCTTTGGATGGGTGCACTAGGTTCACAGAGGGGTTCAATGAGTCAGTTTAGTGTGAGTTCATGAAGGGGTGTGACACACCCAAGAGACATGCCATTTAGTACAAGTGACTCTTGGAGTCCATATAAAAGAAAGGGTGCACAACCAAAGGAAGCATAGAGAATTTTTGGAAAGAGATTTGGAGAGCAAGTCTAAAGAAAGTCTACAGAAATGAACTAAGGTAAAGTTGCCAAGAAGGTTTTGGGGAAGTCTGTAAACGCAGGTCTCTGGAGGCATGTGTGAGGCAGAACAAAAATCAGTGGTAGCTTGGTGAAAGTATGCATAAATGAAGGGACAACAAGTTTGGGATTGGGGGCATGTCTGAGGTGCACTGCAAGTGGTTACAAAGATGGTTGTGACAAAGTGTCTTGGTGCCAAGAATCTGTTCTTAAGTGTATTGGTGAGGTGAGGTGAGTCATTTAACTCTGTCGAAGTTGTAAATTGATTCGATATTGCTCATGTTGTAATTGTTTCACAATAACAAAGACTTAGCCAGGTGTTGGGCACGATTTGTGTCACACACACTATTTATGTGTTTGTCTTCATTTTGTTCCGCAATTGTTCTCTTGGATTCTCATGTTCATGGATGCATGCTTAAATAAGACTAAGTGTTAAATTGTGTTAAGAATTGTCTAAGTAAGCAAGAGTTACACTAGAGTAGGAGTGTGACTCGCCAGTAGCCTAGAATGGAGTATGGGTATGCTCTAGGTGAAGAGGCGTAGTCCAAACAGAGTCTTATTGGTGTGCCAAGAAACCAAGTAAGAACCATTACGGTGTCATGCGCCCTCAGGAGGTGAACGAGCGCATTATCTTATCAGGTGTCTCGTGGGGTCATGATAGGAGGCACATTACATTTGGGTGGAAAGACACTTCAGTGTGGAGAAGAAAATAACGGTACTACAAAATCATTTCTATTGACCAAATCTTTGACAAGACGTTGATTGTTATACCAAGTCATGCACCAATTGTGCCATTTCTAATCCATCCATCAAAAAGTAGAGGTTGTACACTCCTCTTCCTACCCAAGACAAGCCTTGGGATTCTATCTCCATGGATTGCATGTCAGGGTTTCCCTCCACCAAACATGGTCAGGATTGTGTTTTTTTGGTTGTCGATTGGTTCTCTAAGATGGCCATTTTGACACCATGTAAAAATAGTATAACATTTGATTCCACTACTAGGCTCTTCTTTGAGCAGGTTTGGGTTCATTTTAGGCTACCATGGACCATTATTTCAGACAGGGGCAGTAGGTTGCTCAGTAATTTCTAGTCCAACATATGGTATTTGATGGACACCAAGCTGAACAAATCGACTGCCTTTCATCCCCAAACAAATGGGAAAATGGAAGTGGTCAATAGAATGATTGTGCATATCCTGCGCATGTACAACTCCAAGCATCCATGCACATGGGATGGGATCCTTCCATATGTTCAACATAGTTCTAATGAAACTGTACACAACTCAATTGGTCATAGCCCTTTTAAGGTGTGCTTGGGGTTCCAACTATTTCCCCCCATTGATGTGCTTTTCCCGTTCCATCTTCCCTGATAGAGTCCTCCCACGCTCAAATTGAGGCAGATAGAGAAACTAGATTCATTGAACGAATCCAACACCTACAACGACAGACCCCTGATATCTTAGAGAAGGGTAATGCCAAATATAAGAAAAAACATGACCAACATCTATTTCATCAAAAGTGAAGACCAATCCAGACCGATTCTCTCTCTTAAAATTCCAATCGTTCTGCAAAGTTCATTAATTAAAAAAAAAATCCAAATTAAAAGAAATTCAAATTTTACCTTACACAGGCACTTAGCTCTTTTCCTTTCACTATGTGACCATATTCTAGAACAAAGGGCTTAATTTCATGCACTAAGGTCTTTTAATCATATGACCGTATGCTAAAAACCACATGCTCATGTGCGGAGGTATGCGATCAATCTGGGTCGTTGATCTGGATCTCGGATCCTTTCTAGATTGTTGATTGTTCTCAATACAAATCATTGGCCACCAAGAAACTTGATGTCAGCCTGACGTATCTCGACGTCGGGACGTTGGGACTTTTTAAGTCTTCCAACACCTTAAAACCTCCAATGATAGGGGTCCATTGTGATGAGGTTCGTCGATCTTCGATTCAAAGATTTAATCTTCGGCATTTGTTTATTATAAAGAGTTTCCTATGTGGGCCATGTCAGAACTGCATGTGGAACCATGCATATGAAAAATTGAATGCCATGTATTTCGGGCCGTAGACCATGGGGTCTCAGACCTCCTTGTGTTAAACTCCTCGTACCTTGTTGATATGTGCTAATCCTGGATCGTCGATTTTCCACTCCAATCAACGGTAAGATCTATAATCTTGTGGGTCCCATTTTATACTTCAACGATATTGATTAAAACAGGATCATCATTGATCTTATTGTGATCGATGGTGGATCGTTCTCCTCCATATAATTCCTTTCCTTGCCATTCTGAATATGCCACGTGTGTTTGACCTCGGGACTTCGAGATTTCAATCTTATTCAAGCAATGGAAAAATGACCATGCGTTGAAATGTTGTGGACCGTCGATCTAATCTCTTGATTTGATAATAGCCATCCACTCACTTATATAATCTGCAAAGTGACTTCTACAGTCTTAATCCCGTTCAAATGTTCATTGAGGCTCTACACATAATATTTCAAACAAACCACAGATATGGCTACGTATAGGAATTCAAATTCACAATTGTCTTTTTATTCAATTGATCGAAGGAAATATGATTACACAAGAAGCTTGGTTCTTTCCCAATATTTTCACACTTCCACACTTCTCACTCTACACTTATTCCACACACTCACACCACACTCATACTATGTTATCGCCCATCAAACCTTTAATACAATAAGGACCAGATCGATCCAATCCACAAAGATAAGATTGAATTTGACTAAAACTACACAACGACTCTAAATAGCTTATAATAACATAATTTTGATCCTAGAATATAGGATCAAATCCAAAAATAATTCCTAATTTATCTAAGTCTTCCACCTCCTATTACATTCGTGGAAAAACTGCCTTCTTCTCGAAAACACTAGACTATTACAAAATAATTAAAAACAGTTACAATGAGGAACCCAGATTCCTCTAAGAAAGTTCCTAAGACCTTAGAGGTCAAATACTAGATTGTTGTAGAAGATGCTCCTGCATCAGACTCCCGAGGAAGAAAAGACTTGTTCTTAGGCTTGTTGCAATAGTTCTTCAATACTTGTACCATACTTAGAGATGTATGTTGTTTTCATCCACATGACATCTTCAAGTGGTTGTCCTTTCCATTTGATCAAGCACTAAAAGTACTCTTTACCCCTTATCTTCTTTACTATCTTTTGGTCCAAAACAAATTCAATATGCTTATCTTGTGATCTAGGTAGTTGTTTCTCCTATTCAATGGTCTGAATGTTGTCATTGCCAGGTGTATTTGTGAAATTATCTGTTGGATCCTTGAGAGGATATAAATCCGATACATTAAATATTGGAGAAATTCCAAGGTTACTTGGAAGTTCTATTTCATAAGCATTTGAGGAAAATTTTCTCAACACTTTACATGGACCAAACTTTTTAAGTTTTAATTTGTTATATTCACCCCTAGGAAACCTTTCTTTTCTGAGGTGTGCTACGACCAGGTCTCCAACTTCAAAATCCAGCTGACTTCTCTTCAAATTTGCCTTATGTTTGTACTTGTTGTTGTTGTCCTATAATTGTTGCTTGACCCTTTCTTGCAATTCTTGCATGCTTACTGCAAAATATTCACCATCAACACTTCTAATTTCTTATTTTAGTAGATTCATTAACTCATAAATTCCTCTAGGATGCATTCCATACAAAATCTAAAATGAATTTTGTCATGTGCTTCTATTAGGTGAGTCACTATATGCAAACTTTGCTTGTGCAAGCACATGATCCCACTATTTGGGATGCTCACTTACCAAACATCTCAAAATATTTCCCAAGCTTCTATTTACCACATTTGTTTTCCCATCAGTTTGTGGGTGGTATGTTGAACTAAAGTTGAGATTGGTTCCTAACGTTTTCCATAAAGTTCTCCAAAAATGACCCACAAATTTTGTGTCTCTGTCAGAAACAATACTTTTTGGCAATCCATGCAACCTAATAACTTCCTTAAAGAAAAAATATATGCTTACTAGATTTTCACATGCTTCATAAGCATCTTTAAAATCTACATCATCTTTATACATTTTTTTCAACTCATCAAATCCTACAATATTTACTTGAAACTCTTGTGAAATTAAATTGACTCTTCTCAATTCATCTGCTACCTTATTTGATTGCCCACTTATATGCTTAATAACATAAGTGAATTTTTTCAAAAACTCAATCCATTTGACATGTCTTTAATTTAATTTTGTTTGGTTGCTAATATACTGCAAGGCATGCTTATCAGTGTAAAGAACAAATTCATTTGGCGTGAGGTAATGTCTCCACTTCTTTAGTGCTTGAATAATTGCATAAAATTCCTTGTCATATGAAGAATACTTCTTCTTTCCTTCATTTATTTTCTCACTAAAATAAGAAACTGATTTCTTTTCCTGACTTAGAACAACTTCTATTGCAGTCCCACTTGCATCACATTCAACTTGAAAGAGTTTATTAAAATACGGCAGTGCTAAAATTGGTTGTTTTGTTATCTTCTTCTTTAATAATCTAAAACTCTTACAGTTGATTATGTCCATTTAAATGGTTGTTTGGTTCCTTTAATGGTTTTTGTATTTGGAGTACATATCCCTCTAAAATTCCTGATTAATTTTCTATAAAATCTTACCAAGCCATGAAAACTTCTTACCTCAAAAGCATTCTTTGGGGTAGCCCAATTTATTATAGCCTTTACCTTTTCTTGGTCCATCTTCAAGCCTTCTCTAGATATCACAAAGCCCAAATAAACCAACTTTGTCTTCACAAAACTACACTTTTTCAAATTGATTAGTATCTTCTCTTGTTGTAGTTTATCTAATACCAACCTGAGGTGTATTAAGTGTTCTTCCCTAGACTGAATGTAGATCAGAATATCATCCAGATAAACTATGAAAAAACTGCCAATAAATTCTGTAATTACTTCATTCATTAATCTCATAAAAGTGCCAGGGGAATTTGTGAATCCAAAGGGCATTACCAGCCATTCATACAATCCATCATTTGTTTTAAATGTTGTTTTCCATTCATCTCCTTCTCTAATCCTGATCTGATGATACCCACTTTTCAAATCCAATTTTGAAAAATATTTATCACCACTTAAGCAAATCATCAAGTTGAGGTAATGGAAATCTATACTTGATTGTGATTTTTTTTATAGCTCTAAAATATGTGCACATTCTCCATTCTCCGTCTTTTTTGGGGATTAGCATTGTTAGAACTACACATGGAGTCACACTTTCTCTGACTAGACCTTTATCTAACAACTCTTGTACCTGATTTCTTATCGCATCCTTCTCCTATGGGGTCATTCGGTATGCTACTTTATTTGGAAGGTTAGCCCCTGTAATTAAATCTATATGATGACTAATACGTCTCAATGGAGGTAATTTATTTGGTAAATCATCAACCACAATTTTA
This sequence comes from Picea sitchensis, assembly GCA_010110895.2. Lineage (NCBI taxonomy): Eukaryota > Viridiplantae > Streptophyta > Pinopsida > Pinales > Pinaceae > Picea > Picea sitchensis. The sequence goes on along the minus strand of SNQJ01S0064171.1, from coordinate 76,841 downwards.
ACAAATTCGTCCAAAAAATATTTAACTTCTTCAAGAAGATCATTTAAATTTGTACTAGTGATAATTACCTTTGGTTTACCATTCAGGGAAAAGTGTACTTCTCCATTTTTAATGTCTTGCAGAAATTCTTTCCCACTGACCAATAGGACCTTTGAGTTTTTTTCTTTAGTCACTCCTTCATCCTTCAATGGTAAGAGAGTGTGTTTTTCTCCATCTTTCTCAAAAGTGTATGTGTTGTTCCTTCCATCATGTATTGCCTTTCTGTCATACTGCCAAGTTCTACCTAGTAAAATGTGACACACATCCATAGGCATAACATCACAAAGTACCTTGTTTGTATAGCTTCAAATTTGAAACTCCACTTCATATTGTTCATTCACTATCAACTAATGTCCCTTTTGCAGCCATGACACTTTTCAAACATATTTGTAGATACCAAATTATCAGTACTTCCACTATCAATAATGACTTTACAAAATTTAGCTTTGCTTTTGCAGACAGTTCTGAAGAGTGTCTTCCTTCGTGTAGGTTCCTTAATCTCTTTATGCGGTTTCAACAATATTCTCTTTATCATAAAAGAATATCCAACTTCTAGTAAATTCTCATGTACGAATGACTCCACACTTTCTTCTTCTGCATGAACAACACTTGCACTTCCTCTAATGGTAGAATAATTTTTTGGACAGTCATATGATCTATGCCCAAACTTATTGCATCTAAAACATCTAATAGACTATCCCCTACCTCTTTGATAAGGTCTTATCCCTCTAAAATAACCACCTCTTGGTGATTGTTCCTATTGATGTGAGCTATTGGCTTCTACCTTTGGTGATGAATATCTTGTTGATTAAGGTTGGTTGTCATTGATGTCAACCCTTGAAGAAAGTCTAGTAGCGAATTTCGGTAGCACAAGGGTTTGGGTAATGGACCCAAGGTTGTTTCATGTATAATGGTATGATTTTTAATATATTTGAAGTTAATAACATTCTATATGGATATTACATGTCATTCCATTTCCAGTGGTATGTGGAACATCACATAACTCCTCATGGTTAGAGAGTTATGGCCATGAGAAGTTGGAGAACCCAGGTTTAGGTAATGGACCCAAGTTTGTTTGATGGATAATGGTATGAGTTTTGATATATTTTTAGGTAATACTATTCTATATGGATATTACATTTCATACCATTTATGGTGGTATGTGGAACATCACAGAAATCCTCACGGTTTGAGAGTTATTGCCTTACGAAGTTGGAGGACCCTCATATGTCATCTAGAAGCCCCAAAAGGTCAAAGTAGTCAAAGTGGTTTAAGAGATTTTAGAAGGTAAATAATAAAGTGAAGTGATGAGTGTACTATAATTCAAA
>SNQJ01S0064171.1:31338-57961 GCA_010110895.2 Picea sitchensis | reverse complement strand
GTTGTTCTATTGCAAGAAATATTTTTTCAATGTTTGCTTCTAGTTCCATATCTTCCAAGGAAAAGTTTTAGATCATTTTCTATAAGATTATTTTCTTCCTCTTGCACTGAGTTTTTCTCTTCTTTCTCACAAGCAACTTGTGTGAACTTTCATTTTTTCCAGAGGGAGGATTCTTCTCTCCCCCTCCATTGGAACTACTGTTGACAGTTTTTTTGATTGTGTGAACTTTTCCATTTGCTTGTAAATATCATTATCAGTAAGTAATGTTTCTAAATCAACAACATTATGTATAGGAATGCTTTGGATGTTAACTTCTTATTTTTTTCTCAAGACGGTTTGAATGAAAGAGTTATTGAACCCTACTAATAGCATATGTCCAACAAAGATTTTGTTCGGATCAAAACCTTTGATATTTTTAGCATACTTTAAACTCACATTGTTGAAATGATTTGAAAATTTGTAAATTTTATTTGTATTTTTGAAAACAAACTCCCCAATCTTCCATGGTAGGGGAATAAAATGATGTTTCCTTTTTTCATGGAAAAAGTGCAACCAGAAGTTATATTGCCTCGCCACTTTTGTAATAAATAATTTATCGGGTACATAATATGGGAGAAAATAAGGATTTTCTTTTGAGCAAAATATCGTTGTGATACCGTGATTCTCCATTTTCTCTATTGTCATATTTTTCTCTAAACATTTGGTAGCTTCAATAGATATCCTTGGAGTGTTTTCGCCCCAAAAAAAATTTTTGAAGACTAAAACAAAATCATTATAAACTTCATAGAAAAACAGAGGGGTTTTATGCCTCCACAATGCCTGATACCAAAAGATAACGAGATCTATTTCATAATTTACTCTTTTATTGATGGTCAAGTTTGGGAATTGGCAACAATGCACAATAACAAATATCAAATAAGAGGCCATAAAAAAATTTCTATATTTTTTGTAGTTTGATAATTGGGAAGAGATTTAGATAAAAATGAGATTTCCCTAATAAAAAATGGCATGTTCTCGAATTGTGAAATACATAATATATAAAATCATCTGAGATATAGAAGCAGTGTTTTCCTGACCTGTCACTCTGGTAAATAGCCATACAATTTCGCGATAGGTATTTTTTAGAGATTCAATTTGGATTTTGGTTATGTCTGTTGGGATAGATGCAGGATTTTCTTCAAATATTTTGACAGGAGGTAAATCCCTTTGTTATATTTCTTCAAGAATTCTCTGCAATCTTCACCTTTGAAAGTAAGAATTGGCTCTGACAGCTTTAACATCTTGCAGAAGACTTGAGGTGAAAGAGAAATCGGAGAATGATCTTGGAGTTGTATGATTATTTGATTTGGTGCGTACTTGTCCACACACCATGCAATGGTTTCCTTACAATTGAAAACCTCAGGAACACACCCAGCACGAGCAATTCCAGATGTTCAAATTATATTCCGATCTTTATGTGCAGTATGAGGGGAGGAATAATACCAGTATGCTCTCGACCATTGGAAATTTTTATATTCACGGCCAAAAATATTCAGAGTGTCGCCATAAAACTGTTGTCTAGTTGATGTTGCATAGGTTAACGGAACTATATCTCCAGTTGGATAATCATCTCAAATAAACCTTTTTATAAAGACAATGATATTTTAATCCCTTGGCAAATGAAGATTAAATGAGATTTTAATTAATAACTCCTCGAGCATTTCTCCATTAATGACGATCTTTTCGGGGCCTACACAACATTTATTATCATTTAAACGATACTTAATGCATATTGGAAAAAGCAACAAAATGGCGGGGACAGGTGTGAGAGAATTTCAATATAAGATTTTTGTGAACCCGCCAACCCACAATTGTAGGGATGATAAAAAATATACTAAGTGTGGAAGAAATTTCAGTCGGACTCGCTCTTAAGCCCTAAATAGTGGCACAATACCCCTTAATTGGGACATATTACATTAGTAGTGTTATTTTATTTATGTTAGCTTGGGTCCATTAGTTGTAATTGTACCTCCTAGTCTCCTATATATACCAAGGAGGCCTTTTCATTTGGAATTATCTTGTATTAGTAAATTTATGTGGTGTATAAGGAGGTTTCCCCCTTGAAGAGGCTTATTATCTAAAATTATCTCTTTTTCAAGGCATTGAGTACCTATTTGAAGGTTTTTATGCTATTTTGATATTTGGTTCTTAACATTTGGTATCAAAGCTCAAGGTCTTGGGGTTTCACTACTACATCTGAGACACCTTGGAATTTTAGCTATAAATTGTTTTCTACAAGGTTTTAGAAGGAACACCATGGAGGATATTTAGTAGATGGATCAAGGTCCTCGGGGTTAAAATTTAAGCTAATGAGGCTTTATACATTTGAAGATATATCCTGTGTAAGATCAGGTTCTGGAATCATCCTAAATTTAGTCATTGCGGAATCTTCGCTATAATTTTTTTCTATGATGTTTCACACCTTGAAACTTGGAGGATATTTAAAAAAATTATCAAGGTAGTTGTGATAAAAAAATTTAGCTTCTTGTTCATGCTACTTTTGTAGATACACCCTGTGTAAGATAGGGTAGTTGACTAGTTATATTAACTAGTCTCAAACATGTGTTTCGGGTAAAACAATGATATCCTTTTCAGTGAGTATCCAAATTAAGTGAGACTAGTTGCATTGGATAGTGGACAGTCTTTAGTATTTCTGGTGCAAGTTTCATAATCAAATATCAAATATTGTTCTCTTGGAACACTTTACAAGTACGCTCTCCTCGAAGGGCCAAAAATCAACAAGGCGTGGGGAAGTTACCATAAATTCCACTTGACACATCCATTTTTTATCAGACCTATGGAATTGTAAAGAAGATGTATCAAATAACTACAGAACAAAATTTTAGACCCAAAAGGGCTAAAATTTTGGAGATACAGCAAAAGAAAGATCGTCTAGAAGAACCACCTCCAATTCAAGGTTTAAAAGGTGTGTTTTGTTTTTGGAATTTTGCATATATTTTTACTATAAGATTCAATTGGGGTGATTCAAAAGTCATAATAAAGTGGGATAAAAGGATTATCACATAAATTTGAGAGAATCTTAGGGATTTTTAGGTACATATGTATTATGGCATCTCTAAACGTAGGAGTGTCGTTACTTGTCAGCGCTACAACTCGGGGACTAGGTGGTTCTTCCATGTACCTAGAGTATATCAGAAGACCCCTTTTGAATGGTTGCGCATTAGACAACACTACTACGGATCTGAGCTCCCACGTACCTTGAATATATCGGGAGACCCCATAAAATTCCGAGACTTACCAAGTAAACCTATTGGTTGTCTTGTTATTATAGTACACCAAGAACAACACTCAGGGAGATCACTCTCTAGTACATGGGTAGTCAGATAGTATGGCTAAGGGCATGGTCAAGCCTCCTTAGTTAGTGCCCTAAGATATTGGGTTGAATACTATTGTTGGACCCCACATGTATATCAGAGAGCTATAGCACCTGGCACTCCCTTGTCTATGAGGACCTCTGCCTAAGCCAATTAGGAATTCCTACCTTGCAGTGACACTTGGCCAACATGCCACCAAAAAAGGGAAATTCCACACCAAATAATCTTTCAGACAGTCCTACTTGGACTCTTGATGAAGGTGAAGAAATGTGCAGGGACATAAATGATTTACAAAAGAAAGCAATAACAAAAGATGAACTACAAGGGATGATGGATTCAACTGAAGCTAAGTTGGATGGCTTTGTTCTCATAAATCACTTGTCACTTGGAAAATTTTCACGGAAGAAATGATAGCACACTATGAGGATACAAGGAGCAATACCTTCTCCAGCCAATTGATAAATCTCAAGCAAAAGGGTTCAATTGTGGAGCACATTGAGAACTTCCAAAGATTGAATATAAAGGTAACATATATTCCAGATGAGCACCTGATTGGTGTATTCATAGAAACTTTAAAGGATAACATTCAACATGAGGTTCACCTTTGGGAACCCAAATCATTGGAGAATGCATTTAGGGTGGCGAGAAATGTTGAAAGTAAAAATATGGCTATGGCTACTAGAAGAACCACTCCTAACATCTACGAGAGAATAATGTTCCTTCTTCTAAAGCACCTCAACCTACAAGGTTGACACCTCAACAATTGGAGGAAAGAAAAGAAAAAGGTTTATGCTTTAATTGTGATAGCAAGTACAATAAGGGACATAAGTGTGGTGAGAATAAATTATTCTACATAGATTGTGAAGAGGAATATGAAAAAGAACAAGAACAAGAACAATCTCAAGATGAAAACATGGAAGATATTTATTCTGAAGAGTTGACTCCCACCATATCATGTAATGCATTGGATGGAATTAGCACTCCTCAAAACCCCTCAAAGATCAAAGGATATATCAAAAAGAAAAGTTAATAGTCCTAAGTGATTACGGTAGTACTCATAATTTCATTCACTATAAATTAGCCAGCTCTCGGTGGCACATATATCCAACGCCCGAGTTTCAAGTAATGATTGCAAATGGAGGAACTATAAATTGCTTTCGAGGAAAATTCCATAAGATCAATCTTAATATGGGAGAATATATAATGTAATAGAATAGTCCAATGATTGCTATACCCATGGGTAGTGTTGATGTTGTACTAGGAGTCAATAGTTGCAATCATTGGGAATAATGACTTTTAATTTCAGAACTTTCCATGAAATTTTCATTGGAAGGAAAGGAAATTGAGTTAAGGGTATCCTGAAACCAGGTGGGGTGATAGCTCTAATGGCATGACAAAACTATTGAAAAGGGGGCATAGGGGTGTGATGTAAAACATGCTCACTAGATGTTTGTTATCCCGATATCTAAGGATAACTAGGAGTTCATGTCTAAAGGCCCACATATGGTCTAGACATAGATGCGAAGCGAGATTGACGAGCATGTATGAGGCCATGCTCTTCTTCTGACCATACTTGTCACATGACAATACTAGCCCTCCCATCACCTCTGAGCTGCGGGCTTACATCGAAAGAGCTCTTGCTCCGCGAGGTGGTGGTCGGTATCATGGTATGTGTCACATTTGATCGTATAACCTTCTTATGCATTAGATCTCTTTCATTTTCGAATAGCTTCTTTGGATCTTACACTAATCCACTTGACCCTTTGTTGGGGTGATTGATGGGGTAACTTAGCAAGTTGGTATTCATGGGTTTTGATTTAGCCGCAAGGGGGGTTTTGCGGGAATATCGTCGCTCCCCTCATATTATCACTTTACATCTTAAAACCCGCTCATCCATCCCATTCCTAGTGAAATGATAGGATGACCATCCGGGGTACATCTTGTCTTGTGGGAAGAGAAGGGGCTAAAGGCCCAGGGGTAAGCATTTGTGGAAATGAAATCATGAGTAACCCTGAGATGCTTAATGCGAGGGATCCCAGAAGGTGATAAAAACCTCGATAAAGCGGGGACCCTAAGAAAATAATAAATAAATAAATGAACTGGTAACCAAGAGGATGGAGATCTCATCTTGGTCGGAAGCCCATTATGTTCATAGGTATTTAGAGGTATGACGTGCCACCATCCCCGGTCACCAAGCGAGTGATGACCTTTGGTTGCATGGCCAAAGGAAAGGGTCTCATCCAGGCGACCTTCTCATTTACTGAAGATACTAGTGCGTAAGTTGTCGACTCGACCACCAAGCCAAGCTGATCCTCTTCGTCCAAGGCTTGTAGTAAAAATGCAAATAAAAAGAAAGATAAGGTAATAAGGGCTTGGAAAAATTGCATCCATGGCAGATACCCATTTCGCCTCCTACAAAGGCACCCACCGAACGACACTAGCCCTAGGTTTGACTATGACTAAGACATCCCTAAACCCGCGTCACATCACTATACATGGTTTGAATGACCCTTTGAAACTTTCCATTTCTTGTGGTATTAGCCCAACAGGTTGCCCTTTTGGTTTCCTTAGCTTTGTCGCAGTGGAGTGCATTATCGTATCTTTGAGCTCTTAGAAGATTTGTTAGGGATATTATGCATATATTTGATAATTTAATGATGAGGATATCTTGATTTACATTGCTATGATGTCTAGGGCTGATGAGCCCACAGGTAAACAGTCTTTGATCTTGCGGGGACCATGCCGTGGATAGGTACCAAAGGATGCGGTGCACATGGGAGATGATGCTTCGGACCTCCCATGGGGTGAAACCCATCGGATAGACGTTAAGGATGTGAGAGGAAGACGGAGTTGGCGAGCAAGCCCTTGCGAGAGAAAGAAGGGCGCCCTCATTTGGGCGTTTTATGAGACCTTTGTAAGGGATCAGCCCTTAGAGATGAGGCGTGGATCTTGATGGACGGGGCGTCACCATGGCTGGTGGACATTTTACGCGGAGCATGTGGCGGTGATGTTGGGCTTCTTAGTGTGGCGAGGTTGAGGGAGCCCGGGAGAACGTCTTTACTCGGTGGATGATATTGCCCTAAAGGGGAATAGCGTCTCCCCTAAAAGGGGCTTGGCGTCTCGGTATTAGCTCATTTTGGCATTTAGCATGTAGAAGTGACAAATTAATTGGATATGCTGTTGTCGAGCCTTGTCGGTGTTTGTTGACCTATTTTGTAAAAATTAAAGGTCAAAGATCATATAAATAGAGACGTTGCCTCTTCATTTTATCACTTAACATAACTTGCTCTCATTTTGAGAGATACATTCTTAGCTCTTGTTCTTGGTTTATCTTCTCTTGGAGTGAGGTGTAACCTCTTGGAAGGACTATTTTTTGGCAAGTGGTGCTTTATTCGTGGAAGGTTTTACAACTAGGATTTGGATTATGCTTCTTCATGATCTTGTAAGTGTTTTCATCAAAGAACTGCTTGAATGAATGGTTGTTGATTTAACATTTGCATTTATTGTTATCTTGTTGTCATTTAGCAATCCTTGAAACCCTAGGGAGCTGACACACAAGTAGGTTGTGGCTTCATGTCCCCATGAATGAGCTTACTGTACATTTGATTTGAAGGAGTTTAGCCTAGCCATAGCTTCACTAGATTCCCTCTTGTCTTGTGTAAGTTTTAAGCACAAATTGAAGAAGAAGTCTAGGCCTAATTAAGTTTACAACTAGGGTTTACTACAGGGTTTTGAGAAGCCTTGTATGAAGCAACACTTTTGTTATTTAGATTTGTGCTTCTAAGCTAGCCGTTTTGCCAAGCAAGTCTTAAGGAGAGGAGTGAAAGCTTTGGGCCTAGCTTTAGCTTCCACCCTAGGTTAGTCTTTCCTTCTTAGGGTTTAGGGTTGGTGGCCATAGCAACCTGCATCAAACCCTAGCTCTTGTCCTTAAGTTTGAGTCCTTCCTAAACCATTAGTCTCACTTCGTTCCATTACCCCGAGGCACTAGTCTAGAAACTCTTGAACTTGTTTATGCCTCAAACTCTCTTCCAAACTATTTTCAAATTGAAACCACTAACCTAGCGTCTAACCTATTTAGTTTTGAACTAACCTAATGAGATGGCGATCACGCTGATTTTACACTTGTGCTTGGATAGAAAGGTGCGGCCTAGTCTTCTCATCATAGTGTGTGGAGTTTTATTGCCCTTTTCTTTGGTTGAATTTGTCCAGCGTCACTCTGTATTTAGCTAACCTAAGCTAGGAGACAACAAAATTTATATGGTGGCGTCACATAATATTGATTTCTTTGATATGCTTGCAACGTTGTGACTTTTCTCACCTATTTTAATAGACATTGAGTCATTCATTGCATCCTTGGGCTTATTTAACAAAACGTTTTTTTGCTCTTTGTCATCATTTGACAGCCTATTGATTAAAAAGTGGCAGTGACCCTCTTTATGACAACAATATATAGGTGGCTGTAACAACATTGTATATATGAGCTAATTTGAGATATTTATTGCATTGATATATGATACAAGGTTTAATTATGAACATTGAATACTCATTATCTCCTGTCTTTGTTGGAAGAGGTAATCATTTGACTTCATTTAGCAATCATTGACTTCATCAATAGTACATTTGATCACTCACTCATATATATATTAAGAGATAGTCATTGATATTATGAAGTACTAACCTTGCAAGCACATATTCTAGTCTTCTTTGTCTTGTCTCTAAAGCAGGTGCATCATCGGTGGATATTTCTCCTTGACTATCTCATTTGGCGTAATTCGTGAAAGGGAACTTCTTTGACTTGGTCCATTACCTTTATCCTTTCATTAACCCAGATTACATAGGGGCGTCTCCCTTGGACTAGCCCTCTAAATAGAAAGAGCCCCCATCGAGGCGACAGTGCGTGGGGAAGCTCTTGTTACGCCGGTTTAAGCATTGACTCAAGCTATCTAAACCTTTCATACAAGCAGATACTCGATAACAATGTTCAAACATCTAAGCCATCTATTCCCTATCTCCAAGGGATCGTGGTAAGCATTCAAAAGCATTTAAAGATATTCTGAGAGAGGGTCTTCCACCCACTCGCCAATCCTTGATAATGCTATTAGCCTAATTCACGGTGTTCCTCCTAACATCGAACCTTGTATACCCATATGCCCAGAAGAGTGAAATTGGCGTATGGTTGAAGAAATGTTGAGGCTAACATTATTAGACCTAGCCAAGTTCTTACTCTACACCGTTATTATGAGTATTCAAGAAAGATGGCTCAGATTGTATGTGTCCAAATTATAGAGAGATCAACAAGATCACTATTAAGATAACTTTCCCATTCTCATCATTGATGAATTGTTAGATGAACTACATGGAGCAATCTACTTCAAAAAGTTGGATATTACGTTAGAGTATCATATTAGAATAAAGGAAGTAGATATCCCAAAACAACATTTCAACTTCGTGAGGCAATTATGAATTTTTGGTCATGCCTTTTGCCTTACGAGGTACCTTCCACATTCCAAGGGTTGATGAATTTCATTTTCAATCCAGCTTCCTTCAAAATTTGTGTTAGTATTTTTTTATGATATACTAATCTATAACAAGTCTTGGGAGGATCATGTTAGACATGTTGAAAGGGTGTTACATCTACTAAAGGAGCAGCAACTATATGCCAAACCATCCAAATGTTTCTTTGGGGTGAAGGAGGTATTGTATTTGGGTCATATTGTATCTCGTTAAGGTAGACCCTAACAACATTAAGGCCATGATGAATTTGATTTGAGTCCCAAAACATTGAATAATCTTGAAAGTTTTGGGTTTGACACGTTACTACGGCAAGTTTGTTGATTCCTCCTTCCTTCCTTCCTCCATCCATCCTTCCTCCGTCCATCCATTCCATTCCATTCCATCCATCCATTCCATCCATCCATCCTCCATTCCATTCCATCCATCCATTCCATCCATCCTTCCATCCATTCCATCCTCCATTCCTTCATCCTCCATTCCATCCTTCCTTCCTTCCGTCCCTCCATCCATCCGGTCCTCCTTCCTTCCATCCATCCATCTTTCCTTCCTCCATCCATTCCATCCATCCTCCATCCTTCCATTCCTCCATCCGTCCATCCTCCATCCGTCCGTCCTCCATCCATCCATTCCATCCATCCATCTTTCCTTCCTCTTTCCATCCACCGCCATCCATCCTTCCATTCCATCCTCCATCCGTCCATTCCTCCATCCATCCATCCTCCTTTCCTCCATCCTCCATTCCGTCCGTCCCTTCCTCGTCCATCCTCCATCCATTCCATCCATCCATCTCCATCCGTCCATCCTCCTCCGTCCATCCATCCCGTCCATCCATCCATCCATCTTCCATCCTCCATCCTTGTCCATCCTCCATCCATTCCATCCGTCCATCCATCCATCCATCCATTTCTTTCATTCCTTTCCATCCATCCTTCCATCCATTTCCTTCCATTCCGTCCATCGAATCCATCGGCGTCCTCCATCCACTTCAGGATATCATTGATGGGGAAAACATGTGGCTCGATGCATGGCTTTCGAGTATGGGAGCACTTTGGAGGAAAAGAGGTGTTTGGAGCATTGAGAAACTCCCCAAGCGTTGAAGTCCGGTAAAATCTCGGTCGTTAGTTGTGAAAAGTGGTAGTCACGGTCTATGTGTGTTATTTCGAGTTCGACGGATTGAGTTAGGTGTGTGAGAATACCCGAGCTCGAAAGCACAAAGCCTTTGAGTTGGCACAGGCACAATTAATTAATATGAAGGGCCTGGTATGGAAGCTAACACATGTTGTTCAAATCCTTCAAAGGGCCAGGAAGAGCTGGGTTTGGAAGAACTTGCACTTTGGTGAAAGAACCTAGAGGATGAGGAAATGAAGTGCGATACCCCATCCCTTAAAAGGCACTTATGGGGTTGGGTGTCTTACATGCGACACCGAATGACTAAGCGTTAAGTGATGGTCGAGATGTAGATCACAAAACTTGAAGTGAAAAATGAGGGCCGTGGAAAATGGAGAGTGGATGTTTGAACCCGCGAAATTGAAGAAAAAGTCTAAGTGTTGAAATGGATTATGAAATGAGTAAATGGATGGAAATGAAAACTTGCCAATGTGCGAATTGAAATATGGCTAAGTGTAGTAACGAGGAAAGGAAAAAGAAGGGATAAAGGAAATGGGAAAAAGGGGAAGTATAGAAGGGGAAAATAAATGGAGAAAAGAAGTGGGGAAAATAGGATGTGGAAGGAAAACATGGAAGCCCAAAATGGTCTCAACAAAGCGCTCTGGTTATTGGGATGATAATAACTGCAATGTGGTTTGTCAAGAATCCAGAATCTTCAAGACTAGATGCTTCTATCTTTTTGGCTATGGAGTCGAATAGTAAGGATGTACACAAAATAATTAAAGGAAACTATGTACAAGGAGATGAAAAAATTTCAGGCGAAGAAACCTTTCAAATGTTGCCCATTAACATGTAACATTAACATTTTCCCCTTGATATCTTTGAGCATATAAGCATTAAAACATAGAATCTTTTTCAATGATATGTGGTTCAATCCAGAGTTCTTCAAATTTTGTGTGCATCGATGGTTTCTCATTGGCTTTGTTCTAGAGTAACACTAGTTCACCTTTTTGAAAATTCTTTATGGTTACACTTTGGTCAAAATGATACTTTGTTGTCTCTAAGAAGTTCTATGCAAAGCTTCACTTCATTCTTCCTTCAATTTTAATAATTGATTCATCCTCTTTTGCATATGTGTATTATTTTATGCATCCTCTATATTAACCACACAATTCAAGGCATTTAACTCGAGTTTGATTGGCATTTTTGCTTCTTTCCATAAACCAACATATAAACATCCTAATGTTGTCTTTCAGAGTCATTATTCTTTCCCATAGAGCATCACATGATTTTAAATGCTGAATTCTTACGGTTCTTATCTTGATTTTCTTCAATATCTGAATAAAGATGTCTTATTGGTGGATTATCTGATACCATTCCCTTGTGGATAATAATTTGATGATTTCCCCATGACGATCCCATATTCTCCACAAAACTCAGTAAATTTTGACCCGATGAAAATTGAACCATTGTCGATAGTAATTTTTTCTAGAGACAAACCTTGACAAAATATTGTCTTTGAGAAACTTAAACAACTCTTCAGAATCAGCAGCACCAATGCTCTTTGCTTTTATCCACTTCATAAAATAATATGTAGCGGTAAGGATATATATGTTCCCTTTACTTGATTTGGACTTATTGGTCCAACGACATCCAATCCCCATTGGGCAAATGGTTGTTCTACATATATAGGTTGTAATGACATTGCATATTTTTTCATTTTCTATGAAAATTGTTGACAAGATACACACTTTATTATGGTTTCATATGAGTCCTTAAAAACTGATGGCCAACAAAACCTAGCTCTTATTATTTTATGGGTCGTAGCGGTGGGCACAAAATGTCCACCATATGCTTTCATCCAATTCTTTCATCAATTATTGAGATCTCTTTTCATAAACGTGCCTTAACAATATTCCATCATAGTTCCTTATGAATAATACATCAACAATCAATACATACTTATTTGACTTCATTTTCATTGTCCTTTTCTCTTTAGGGTTCATGGTGATTGGAAACTTCTCGGACCTCAAGTAGAAATCAACCTTTTTTAATGCTACTGCTTTCGGCCACTTCATAAAATAATATGTAGCGGTAAGGATATATATGTTCCCTTTACTTGATTTGGACTTATTGGTCCAACGACATCCAATCCCCATTGGGCAAATGGTTGTTCTACATATATAGGTTGTAATGACATTGCATATTTTTTCATTTTCCCTGAAAATTGTTGACAAGATACACACTTTATTATGGTTTCATATGAGTCCTTAAAAACTGATGGCCAACAAAACCTAGCTCTTATTATTTTATGGGTCATGGCAGTGGGCGCAAAATTTCCACCACATATACTTTCATCGAATTCTTTCATCAATTATTGAGATCTCTTTTCATAAACGTGCCTTAACAATATTCCATCATAGTTCCTTCTGAATAATACATCAGCAATCAATACATACTTATTTGACTTCATTTTCATTGTCCTTTTCTCTTTAGGGTTCATGGTGATTGGAAATTGTCCGGACCTCAAGTAAAATACAATATCTTTATACCATTCTGAAAATGCCATAGGTTCTCCCACTGAAATTGAAATTACTCCATCCAAAGAATTACTATTCACAATGAGATTACACAAACCTTGTCCTTTGACTGCTTTTAGAGGCTTAATTTCAATTTCATATTCTTGAATCTCCGCCAACCAATTCGCCCATTTTCCTTCTCTCAATTGTTGATTTAGAAGCATCTTCACATGAGAGGATGGAACATAGAAATGACATGAGAATTTAACATGTAGGTCTGAAAGTGCGCCACTGCTTTTACAAGAGATAGGGCTTGCTTCTTCAATTTTGAATATCTTAATTCATAATCATGAAGGGTCTTGCTCATGAAACTAATTGGAAATTCTTCACCCTTGGAATTTCTTTGAGTAAGACCACATGCCATGACAGTTTCTGTTGCAAATGAATAAATGATGAAGTCTCTTTGGAAATCTGGGCTAATGAAGTATGGGGTTGTAGTGATTGTTTTTTTTATATTACTAAAAGCTTAATGTGTATCTGAGGTCCATTCAAATATTTGATCCTTTTTCAACTATGAATTGATCGGCTTAACAATACTTGCATAGTCAGGGAAAAATCTTTGTACAAAGTTGATTTTGCCAAAAAATGGTTGAACTCCCTTTTTAGATGATGGAGGGTTGAGTTCATTTATAGCTTTAACTCTCTCGGGATAAATATATATTCCTTCTTTGCACACAATATGACCCAATAGTTTTCCTTCAGTCACAACAAATAAACACTTTTTTGGATTTAAAGAAACACCATATAATCTACATCTATCAAAAACTTTCCTTAGGTGATGAATGTGATCACTCCTAGTTTTTTAGTGTACCGTTAAATCATCTTGCTAATCCACCATGAATTTTCCTATCAAACCCTCAAAAGCATGATCCATAGCCCTCTGAAATGTAGCTCCTGCATTCTTTAAACCAAAGGGCATCCGAGCATATGCATATGTCTCCCAAGGTGTTATGAAAGTTGTCTTTTCTTTTTCTTCCTCGGAAACCAAGACTTGATTATACCCAGAAAAACCATCTAACATGGACATGCATGTTGATCCCGTAACTTTTTGTAGGAGAAATTCCATGTTAGGCAAAGGATAATTATCCTTTAGACTTGATTTATTAAGGTCTCTAAAATCCACACACATCTGAATCTTCTCGGTCTTTTTTCTCACAACCACGGAATTTGAAAGCTAGCCAGAATGTATGATGGGGTATATTATTCCAGCTTTCTTTAATGTCTCCAATTCAACCTTTACCAGTGACTTTAATTTGGGTTTCATCATCCTTATCTTCTACTTGACAGGCTTTGCTCCTTCTCTCAACTGAATAATGTGTTGAAATATTGTTTTATCATATGCCTTCAAATCATCATAAATATGTGCAAACACATCAAGATATTTTTTAAAATTGCAACATATTGACCAACTTCATCATCTGTGCAATCAACTCCCAAGTTGACATATTTTGGGGAAATATCAATCCCAATGTTAATATTTCTTGTTTCTTGGACTTTTCGGAGTGATACTTCCTCCAAGAGATTCTTAGCATGATCATCTCTTGTAAAAAGAGACTCGGACTGAATACAATTCTTCAAAACAACAACGATGTCATTATCCTCATATTCATCATCATTTACCAAAAAAAATTATAGTTCTTCATATCATTCTCGAACACTTGTAAATACTCTTGATTGTCAGGTATAGAGGGTCGAAATGTTCTTTTTACTTGAAAAGATGTTTTGTTGTGAACATCATCTAGGTTTGACAATGAAGCCGCCAAAGCTAATGAGTCTATCTTCTGATTTTTATCCCTTGGGATGAAAGAAATGTTAAAAGGGATAAAAGATTCCATAAATTCATTAACTCTTTTGAAATATAATTTGAGTCTTTCTTTTTTAATATTAGATCTCTGGGTAACTTGATTTATTACCAACTCAGAGTCTCCAATCACCATCAAATGTTCTATCTTCATTTCTTGTGTGAGAATCATCCCTTGAATCAAAGACATATATTCTACCTCATTATTGGTGCATGCAAATTCAAGTCTGATAGCATGTGGATGCACAATATTTTATGGGTTTATAAGGACAATTACAACTCCACTCCCTGAACTTGAGCAGGCTCCATCAAATGACATCCTCCAATAACCCTTAAAATAATTGTCTTGATTCTCCATGTCCTCAATTTGATCCATGTCTAGGATAGCATAATTTATGATCTCAACATCTATATAGTCTTTCATTAGATCGTTATCCTTCTTCCTGAAGGAAAACAGTCTCTTGGGTTTGTGAGGAACCGTGATCATAGTTTCATCTTTATCTAGAAGCATCATGCAACTTCCATCATTCATTATGTAGCCTCTAATCATTGATGACCAATCTCTTCCTAGGACAACTCCATAAGTAGGAGGAAGATCTACCACAACAATATTGAAAACTGTAATAATATGAGCAGTAGTGATCCAAGCATAAAAACATTTGATTTCTCCATAAGCTAGCACCTTCCTCGAATCAATTGCATAAATACTTTCGCCTGTTTCATAATACTAGGTGCAGCTCGTACCCAATGCTTCCATTACTGCCAATGACATTATATTATTTTTCGCATCGGTGTCAACTAGACAATTGTGGAGTGCAACATCATGGTTCTCAATTGAAATATAGAAAGGTGGGATTTTACCTCTCAACTTGATTTTTGATGTGTTTTGACTTTGCTTTGGACTCATGACAACAACCTCCATCCTTCCTGGTGGGTTATCCAATAATCTCATAATATTTTCCCGTTGTTAAGGGATCTTCGCCACTTCCATGAAAGGAAGAGTAATCCTTAGCTTGCTCAAATCTTCTACAACATTATATTTCATCTGGGGAGGGTCTGATATCAGATGTTGCTTTTTGGTTCCAGTGTTATTTACCACGTTTTTATTGGCTCTTTCTCATTCCCCTTTTCTTTATCTTTTTCTTTATTTTTTTCTTTTTCCTTTTCAGAATCATCTTTATTTTTGGACTTACTTACAAATTCTCGTGTTTGGGAAACATTCTCTTGCGAGTCAGGATCATTATCGCCTTCTTCAAATCTATACATGGATGTCTCGCAACCGTCCGTGTATACAGTTTCAAAATTTTCCTCTGGTAAGTAATCGTTTTCTTGCTCAACTATTTGTCTGTCATATATCTCATCTAAAACAACTGCATTTGGAATTGTTTGCCTGGGAACCCTTTGTCTTTGTTGATTATCAGTATTTTCAAACCTCACTCTATTTTATTGGGGAAGGTTCCTTCTTTGTTCTTGGACCGACATCCTCAGGTTTTCCATATAATTATCACCCCTCCTCAATCTAGTGATTTCATTTTGGATTTGCTTAATGGTTCTATTCATTTATGCAATATCAATCTTTTTCTTAGTTTCATGTGTTGCAATAGGGTCTACCTTCACATCTGGTATGGTTCTCTTAAAAACTCCTCCTCATGTGGCTTGATTTTGACTTGGTCGCGATTTTTTCTATTGATTTTTTCTCGAACTAGAGGCTCCTTGGTTATCAATATTTATACTACCCAGCTATCTTTGTACTTTTCCCAGGATGATATTAGGGTCAGCACCCATTTCAATCATAATTTCTTCCATTTTCATGGCCTTAATCATTGCTTATTCTAAGGTGTCAATTTGGGATGTCCTGATAGCATATTTTACATTTGGGGGCATCACATTCTTATAACAATCAAGTATCACTGGGTCATTTGGCCTCTTGTCCTAAAGAATCTTATTCAGGGTTTTGTTAAACCTAAGATTGAAATCTCATATTCTTTCAATCTTTTTTAATCGTATATGAGTAAAATTAGTGAGAAGAGTGTGGTACGTGACTGAGGGAGAAAATATAGTAAGAAACATGCTTTCGAGGTCATCAAAAGAACCAATAGATCTAGTGGGAAATGTTGTATACCACTCGTAATCCTGGCCCGATAAGGTTTGGAGAAACAAGCTTACCATCATATAGTCATACTCGACAAGATGAAAGTCACAAACATCCAAGAACAAATCAACATGTCTTTTAGCGTTGGTTGTTCCATCTCCAGAAAATTCTTTCAAAGTACCCTTAGGAAGGATTGGGAGTTCATGTTTCTCACCTCACAGATCAAGGGGAGAATCTCCCATTCTTCTAGGATTTCTGAGTCTTCTCATTCCTTCATTTGTGTCTTCTCCACATCCTATTTATTTACGTCGTTCTTCGTGTGGTCCTTCACGCCTTTCTTCATGTGGTCCTTCACATCTTTCGTATCTATCTTTCGTATCTATCTAGTTTCAATTTTGACCTTGTTCTAAGGCTCTTCGAGCTCACCTCTTGTTCCTTCGATCTTGTCTTTCATCCCTCCTTTGTATTCGAAGGATTTCTCTTTCCTCTTCTTGGAAAGTGTTTGCCAATATATTTCTAATTCTTCCCTAGTCTCGGTTATTGTTATTACAAGATTATATAGCTGATGCAAAACGCTTCTTTGATTATTCAATCCAATTTCTAACTGGGGCTGATCAGCCTAAGGCAAAGTCATGTATTTTTAAAGTTTCCAAACCAGACTTCAAATTTTCAGTTGAGTCCCCAGTATGGTCTCCAAAAATGTTAGCGCTTGAATCTATCAGGACCGAAACGACAACCTCATGAGGATACAAGTCCTCCTGCATTTTTATAGAGGTGGTACTCTCTGTTTTATGATATTCTTTGAATTATAGATTTCCAAAATGATATAGGACTTTGAGAAAGTCCACTATTATATTCGAAGAAAGATAAAAGTTGCAAAAAATAAAATATTTTATTTTAAAGAGAATTCCTAAGAGATGACCAGGAACCTCATACATCACACATTTGAAAACATAACTAAAATTTCCTCACATCCATCATAGCAAAATTAAAGATTTATGATAACACATCAAAATAAAAGAAGATGATTCATACACATAAGAGAACTTTAATAGAGTAGACACATGTTGAGGTCAAAGGAAGAAAATGATAGACCAATCTCAAATATTTTATACTCAAAACTCAAAGTTATAAAATACTGTCAAAACTTATCCCGACTTAGTTCTCTTGGGAGTTTTTAAAAATAGTGAAGTCTATTACAAAACTTTGAAATTAAAATGTGTTTGTCCAAAGGATTGGGATTAGGGCTCCCACGGACCATAAAAGTAAATATAAACAATAAATAGACTATGGAGAGAAGATGATGGGCGAAGGCAGAGTAGCAAGACCTGGAAGGAAGACAAGAAGAAGTTATCAGATTTCGGTTAAACCTTTCTAATCAAAGAAGCAGAGTAACTGGATGAAAATCTGATAAGGAAAGCAAAATGTGATCAACATAAACTTACTACGATGGTATCTCTCTTCTTTCAATTGTTTGTTGATGTCCTTTTATTTTCCTCATTGACAGTTACAGGAACTGTCTCAACTGTTGTTTTTTGGCCATCTTTAGTTAATTTATCAATTTCCCTCTTAAACCAATCTTCAATGTAATTCCTCATTTAGCAACATTTATTTCATGCCTAATTTTGATATTAAACAATTCAACTTATAAATCTCTTGTGTCATGAGAAATTCCATGGATTGACTCCTCAATATATTGATTTTTCATAGAATAATCTATAAACCAACTATATATCTCTTCTTCACCATATTCAATTATGCCATTAAATTTCTGAGTTGATAATCCCTTTAATATCTCCACATGTTCATCAAATTGTTGCCTTGTCATAAACATTGAGTTGAAAATTAATTTAGGATCTTGCACCTCACCAGTGCTTTTTGCTAAATCTATCTATGTGAGCCTTCTGAATAATTCTTCTCTTTTTACTATAGCTTCATTGCGTGCTTGGAAAATGTTTCTCAAACTCTTTATCTTTTCTTTCCAACATGCATTCAACTATTTGATCCAACTAGGAGAAGGCATATCTTCTTCTCTTCTTTTCAATTCTATCATGTTTGAGACTTTTATCCCAAATGGTAAAACAACATCTGTGTAAAATCCTTCTTCATTCTTAAAATCAGCTTGGAGATACTCATGAAATGCATGTGCCCTTGAACGAAAACAAACAATATGTTTTGACACCTCTCATGCCTCTATTATCAATTAAATTCTCTTTTTAATGTTTTTCTCAACATAATTTCAGACCGCTGTGAGCAAACTTGAAGATCCCTTTAACTTGATACTAGGTGTAGTTGGTTTAATCATTGTCAAAGGACTGGCCATGATGGGAAGAGGCATCAAGACAATTTTCAATTCTTTGATCTTCTCTTTTAATTTGGCATTCTCAACCCCTAGACCTTCAATAGAGTCATCAAGTGTGTCCCCAGTTTCCCTATGAATTTTGGAAATCTGGGACGATCACATATACTTGAGGTCGACCTCTGAGCGAGCCTTTCCTTTTTTATTTTTCTGGTCAATTATTTCTACAATCATCTTTTTATATTCTCTGTCAAAAACAACGCTTTGAAAATTGAAGGATTCTTCTTCACTAAAGGTATCATTCCCAATAACTTCCAGTAAAGAATCTTGCTGAGCAATATGCTTCTGTTGTTCTATTGCATGAAATATTTTTTCAATGTCTGCTTCTAGTTCCATATCTTCCAAGGAAAATCTTTGGATATCATTTTCTATAAGATTGTTTTCTTCCTCTTGCACTGAGTTTTTTCTCTTCTTTCTCACGGGAAACTTGTGTGAACTTTCAATTTTTCCAGAGGGAGGATTCTTCTCTCCCCCTCAACCAGAACTACTGTTGACAGTCTTTTTGATTGGGTGGTTCATTGGAGCACTGCTCCTAGAGGTAGTATTCTTAGGAGTGACAACTAGAGATTGAACACTTCTTTCATTGGGAGTTTTCCCCCTTTGCTTATAAATATCATTACTACTAAGTAATGTTTCTAAATCGATGTTATGTACATAAATGATTTGGTTGTTAACTTCTTCTTCTTCGCTCAAGACAGTTTGAATGAAAGAGTTAATGAACCCTACTGATAGCATATGTCCAACAAAGATTTTGTTTTTTGAGCAAAATATCCTTATGATACTGTGTTTCTCCATTTTCTCTATTGTCCCATTTTTCTCTAAAAGTTATGTAGTTTCAATCGATATCCTTGGAGTGTTTTCGCCCAACAAAATCTTTTTGAAGACTGAAACAAAATCATTATAAACTTCATAGAAAAACAGAGGGGTTTTATGCCTCCACAATGTCTGATACCAAAAGGTAACATGATTTGTTTTGCAATTTACCCTTTTATTAATGGTTAAGTTTGGGAATTGGCAACAATGCACAATAACAAATATCAAATAAGATGCCATAAACAATTTTCTATATTTTTTGTGGTGTGACAATTGGGAAGAGATTTCGATAGAAATGAGCTTTCCCCAATAAAAAATGGCATGTTCTTGAATTGTAAAATACAGAATATATAAAATCATTATATAGAAGCAATGTTTTCCTGACCTGTCACTCTGGTAAATAGCAATGCAATTTTTCGATAGGGATTTTTTTAGAGATTCAACTTGGATTCTGGTTATGTCTGTTGGGACAGATGCAAGATTCTCCAAATATTCCAAGAGGAGTGATCAGGGGATCAAATTTTGCTCAATTTTCAAAGTGCTCGGAATGCGACGAAAACAGTGTCATTGCGTCTGTCTCGTCTTCCTGATTCCGGCGATATCTTTACTTTCGCAAACGAAGTCTGTATGGAGGAGATATCGCGATCTGTCCGCCAAGCCAAACAGACAAAATTTGGGGATGCTAACTGTACCTGTCCGTACAGTCCATACCGTCTGTACGGTGACATGGCAGGATCGTACGATCGTACGGTGATGACGTGGAAATTGTTGGTTGGATGGTTGCTGGCGAATCGGGTGTTGGCACGTGTCTCGTTGGCAGCGAATGGTATGAGGACACGTGGCCCAATGCTCGGGTGCCACGTGTCCCTCGTTGGTTGGCTTATAATGGCTATGTAAAACTAATGGAGGCCACGAGGTTCGACCCCCGGACCTCCCACAGCATATGACTTTACAATTTCCGCTAACCATTATGCCGACCCGTGTTCCTTGTTTCATATTCCAACGCATATATATTTGAATTAATGTGTTGTTTTAATTGGAAAGGGGTGCGGGTCGGGGCCTAGCCCCGACCCGTGGTTCCATTGTAAACCATGCGACCCTATAGTATATGGAGGCGGTGTTACCATTTGGGCACGCAATTGTATTGTATTACAATACATTGCATTGCAATGTATTTCATATATATTATGTGCACGGGTTATACCATTGTGTGTGTTGTGTGCGGTTATATGTGCGGGGTTTCAGACCATTTCACCATGGTTTTGCATACGACCAAGGGCGTCGGTGGTTATGCCCATTCCAACGAACTAACCATTGTTTGACAAAGCGCGCGGTCCTATGCGCCATGTGCCCAGGAGCCGAGGCGGTTAGGGGCTGGCGCGCCCTTAACCGTCCTACGGTTTGTACCAGTGCGCGGTTATGCACGGGACTGAGTTTTTACGCTTAAATAAGCGTGTGAGCCAGGTTTTCTCAAGGAGGAGTACAATTTGTAGAACCAGAGACAGCAAGTTGGAGAAGGAGACTCCAAGGAAGCATATCTTTCTCATTTTTCGACCGTTTCAGGTGCCGAGAGAGCCTAAACAGGGGTTTTGGGACGCTGGGAAGCCATTGGAGCAGTCGGTTTGTCATTTTGAGAATTGTAAGGCATGTTTTTGAGCACTTTGAGCAATTTAATAATAATGATCCATTGGAAGCTGGACCAGGAGATGTAGCCCGAAGAGGGGTGAACTCCTTTATCAAGTTGTTGTGTCTATGTGCTGATGTTCATTGTTTTATGTTGTTGTCTATGTGTATTTTACATAAGTAATCCTTAATTATGTGTTGCAAATTGATCTGGTTGCTTTAAACACATAACATTTCACTTGCAATAATTATTCAAGTTTTTCAAGTCTTCTTCATTTTTAGATCAAGGAGGTCAAGCCCATTGTTATATTTCTTCAAGAATTCTCTGCAATCTTCACCTTTGAAAGTAAGAGTCGGCTCTGGCAGCTTTAACATCTTGCGGAAGACTTGAGGTGAAAGAGAAATCGAAGAATGATCTTGGAGTTGTATGATTCTTTGATTTGGTACGTACTTTTCCACACAACATGCAACAATTTCCTTACAATTGAAAACCTCAGGAACACACCCAACACGAGGAATTATGGATGTCCATATTACATTCCAATCTTTTTGTGCAGTAGGAGGGGAGGAATAATACCAGTATGCTCTCGACCACTGGAATTTTTTATCTTCACAGCCAAAAATATTCAGAGTGTCACCACAAAATTGTTGTCTAGTTGATGTTGCCATAGGTTGATGAAACTATTTCTTCAGCTGGATAATGATCTCAAATAAACCTTTTCAGAAAGATAATGATATTTTAATCCCTTGGCAACTGAAGATTAAATCATATTTTAATGAATAACTCCTCGAGCCTTTCGCCATTAATGACGATATTTTCGGGGCCTGCACAATAGTTATTAACATTTAAATAATACTTAATGCGTATTAGGAAAAGCAACAAAATGGAGGGGACATGTGTGAGAGAATTTCAATATAAGATTTCGTGAACTCTCAACCCGCAGTTGTAGGGATGATAAAAAAATATACTAAGTGTGGAAGAAAGGTTGTTCAGACTCGCGTGCAAGAAAAACTGAATACTTTGGAGCCTGGTACCCGTGACGAGGTAAAAGTTAAGTGATGGTCGAGACGTAGATCACGAAACTTGAAATGAAAAATGAGGGTCACGGAAAATGGAGAGTGAATGTTTGAACCGACGAAATTGAAGAAAAATTCTAAGTGTTGAAACATATTATGAAATGAGTAAATGGATGGAAATGAAAACCCGCCAACCCACGAATTGAAATATGGTTAAGTGTAGTAACGAGAAAGGAAAAAAAAGAATGGATAAAAGGAAATGGGAATAAGGGGAAGTATAGAAGGGGGAAAATAAATGGAGTAAAGAAGTGGGGAAAATATAATGCGGAAGGAAAACATGGAAGCACAAAATGGTCTCAAAACTATCATACGAACATGTATTGGGAAATCTGCAAACATGTATATCAATCCACCATCATAAAAATGCCAATGCTATCCTTAATGAAGTCTTGATTGGACTTAGACATTAGAGATTTAATTATACTCTAGCTTTGAATTATGATATTTGAATACCAATACCATCCAAAACAATGTTTTATACCACCCTTTACTTGGCAATGCTCCAACAACAAAATGGATTACTCCCCTTCAATTTTGTGAAGAAGAGGATGTTCCACTATTAGAATAGTTTAATACTACTCGTTGTCAATCCAATGGTTATTGCAATATGGTGTTCGAGTAGAAGCCAATGCAATCCAATAGTAGATACAAATATATAGCTCCAACATTATTGAGAAACAAAAATGCTTTGCTTTGCTCCATGGCCTTGTTACTAAACATTAATACCAATAAATAAATGTAAACGAAAATAACATAAATATCACTTGCAAAGATATTAAAACGAAAATAGGTGGCTACACATTGAGACTCTACACTACACACTAAGATTGGATCATAATGATTTGGTTGTCATGATTTGAACATAGCATATGGTCCATCAAATTATCAAATTCTCAACAACCTCTTAGAATATGAATTGATGGTTATTTATGAAATTATGAGAATAGAAACTAGTTGGGGGATTGCAATGGCCATAAGATTATGCTCATTGATCTTGTCTATACTATTAAATAAATGATTTGAGCGATTTTTCTCTTGGCATTGATTGTACAATGGACCATGCTTGATTCTAATAAAGAAATATCATATTAATATGAAATTGATTTCTAAGTAAGCGCTATCATAATTTATCAGGGCGATTATTTAACCACGATTGAAATTTCCATGGGAATCCATTAAGATCCACCTCTAGCTATTATTTCATCACACAACAATCAATAATACTCATAATTAACATAGATTTTATCTTGAAAACCCGAATAGGAAAACGAACTTCTAATGGTTGCTCAATGTTTATTTTCGATAATTTTAAGTTACAATGGAGGGTGCTCATGGGTCATTCAATAATTCACATAGTGAACTCTCTTTTGCATCCTCACCTCTCGACCAAAATATCCTTTCTGAGATGATTTACAAGAAAATATATGCAAAGTTGGGGTAATGAAAAGGCCAAACAACTTTATCCTTTCATTTCCCATCTCTAACTTGAGGTAATGAAAAGGCCAAACAACCTTGTCCTTTCATTTCCCATCTCTAACTTTCTCTCCTATTTCACTTTTCTTTTTTCTCATTTATAAAAAATTTTTTCTTTCCTTTATTTCATTAATTTTTTTAATATTTACATTTTCTTTTTTTTTCTCTTTAATTTTCATTAATTATCAAAATAATTACTTGAGAAAACTAAATCTTACATCTATTTATTTTTGTTTTTTATACATTTCTATATTTAGAAATGAATTCGTTGTCTCCACATTTGGTCTACATTTCTCTTTTTAGGATTATATTCCTTTGTGTCCGCAATGGGTGTGATTTTCCTAATAAGAAAAGCGTAGCACATGTGTCAAGACATTTGGCTCGACTTTTCCATATGAAAATATTATCATATNTCATTAATTTTTTTAATATTTACATTTTCTTTTTTTTTCTCTTTAATTTTCATTAATTATCAAAATAATTACTTGAGAAAACTAAATCTTACATCTATTTATTTTTGTTTTTTATACATTTCTATATTTAGAAATGAATTCGTCTGTCTCCACATTTGGTCTACATTTCTCTTTTTAGGATTATATTCCTTTGTGTCCGCAATGGGTGTGATTTTCCTAATAAGAAAAGCGTAGCACATGTGTCAAGACATTTGGCTCGACTTTTCCATATGAAAATATTATCATATTGCAAGGTGAGGAGATATTGTTCCCTCCAAAAAGGATCGCAGAAATCCTTATTTTATTACATTTAAATATTCATCAAAGAAATAACCATACATTAAAGTAAGGCAGTCAAATGGCTACATCCAKCATGACTTGAGCCTTGCTATGACTTCTCRAAATTGTAAACTGAACTCGGGTTGAGATTAAAATATTTTATTTTGTCAATTTTTATGGTGCTTTAAAAAAATGTTCTCATATATTTTTAAATACTTCAATTTTTATTTGATTAGGTGGATGTTATTTTTTATCTATCTTTCTCAATCATGTTAATTTAAAAAAATTAATTAATTAAAATTAATTTTAAATATATATTAATTTTAAAATTTTAAAAAATAATTAATTTAAACTTCTTAAATACATTAATTTAAGAATTTATATATATTAAGAATTATTAATGATGATGATGGTCATTATTAAACTTCACTAAAATAAATGTTGGTTTATTACTTGAACAACTTTAAGAGAAGTATTCTTAAATCACCATAATTTTGATGAGTTGAAAGGTAGAGATGGTGAGTATTGTAACACGTATTTTGAAATTAGGATTTAATATCGATGTATTTAACACATTTTAAAAGAAAGTGTTTTTTATCATCAACCCTCTCGGTGTCACCAAGATATCAAATTCTTCCGATCCAAGACATTTTAGGAATTGTCTAACGCCTTGTTTCACTATGAAGCTCGTGAGATTTTATTCTTATTTTAGCAACATTGGTTTTCTTCTTTACGTTAAAACAAAGAGATACTTTTGATTTTCTAGATTAGAGTTGATCACCTCCTTGTAATATCTTAATTTTCTTTCACCTTCTAATTCTTTATTGCACCATCATTTCTCCTTAAATTTAGTTGTAATAACATTTTTAATATTATCATTGTTTTGTAGAGCGACCTCTTCCTTGATGCCCCAGTGATTTAGCCAAGATTTGACATCTTTATGCCAATCCCATTGAACTACAGGTGATTTTGATTAGATTTGGAAGCAACCTTAGGGAGTGTCTTATCTTTCATGTTGTTTATATTTTCTTGTACATAAGTACCTAATCATAGCCATGTTCTTACTGGAGGAAAGTCTCTCTTTAATGAGGATGATAGGATAGGGTGTGTTTCCTTTAATTTTAAGATTATAAGTTATAAAACTCTTTTGGATTTTCTCTATCTTTCTCCATGATTCTCTAGAGATGTTGCAACCCCAAACTCCACAACCATATAAGATAATAGGAGTGATGAGAGTCTCAAAAAAGAGTTTCTTCTTATCCCAAAACCAAAGGTCCACTGATTTACAACTGTTTTCAAGTCCATAATAAGCTTTCTACCTTTTATTTATCCTTAATTCTATAGTTCCTATTGAGCTTGTGTTGAAGATCAATTATGAGACATTTCTACAAAGTCACTTCCTTCAAGTTGCTATTTCCATAAATGAAATTAGCGCAAGAGATATTTTTGGATTTGATTGTCATAACCTTTGTTTTGTTAGTGTTGATAGTAATACCCACATTACAACAAAAATCCTTAAGAATATCTAATTGCTTGCCTAGATCATAGCAACTCATTGCCATAAGAACACCATTGATAACATAAAGAAGAATGATGATGACTATTCCAACTAGAAACATGCCGACACATTGTGCTTCTTCTAAGCAATCGTCTAACTTATCAATGCTTATGCCAAAATAATTATAATAAACTTTCATCAATTTTATTGAATCGCGATTTAATTGACAAATTTTCTAAAATTCAGAAAGTACATATACAAGCCACTCTAACGCATTGATATTGATGATGATGATGATGATTAACGTCCATTAAGACCGAATTGATCGATCGGGCCTTAAGAGGGTAAGTGATTACTTGCGGTTCTTTAGAATTTTGTTTTTGTGCTCGAAAAGAATTAAGAGAAGCTTTCCAAGATCACCATACTTTTGTTGAGTTAAGAGGTTAGGAGGGTTGGTAGTGTGACAAATATTTTGAAAATGAGATCTAATATGGGTATAGGCTCGACAATCTAAGAGAAAGTGATTTTCATCTTCAACCTTCTTAGTGTCACAAAGGTGACACACTCTTTCATCCCATGGCG
>SNQJ01S0064169.1:30086-40846 GCA_010110895.2 Picea sitchensis | reverse complement strand
TCAGGTCCATTAATTAATTCCCATGCTTGTTGACTGACTTAGACTGAGTTTGAGTAAACGTGTGACTTCACATTTGCAAACCTTCAGACTGACTGACTGACAATTCAACTAACTGACAAAACTTCTGACAAATTGACTGACTGAAAAATCAACGGAGATGTGAAGATCTCACCCACTAGTAATTACTATTTCCAAGAATCTCTTTGTTATTTAAAGTTTAGTAATATAAGAATTGAATTAAAATCGAAAATTCAAAGATGTTTCTTCACAATTAGTTGATAATATCACCAATTTAATATATCTTTATCTAGAATTCAAAACTCAATATTTATCATCACATAACTAACTAAAAACCTAAAAATAATAACAACAACCCACTTAGTACTATTTGTTAGTGCTCTGTAAAATTCATTCGGCTAGGAAAACGAATGAAAGAGGCAACCTACAAACCAACTTTGAGGCCGGAAACTAGCCTTTCTGACCTGGAGAGGGATCTCTCTGAGACTTCATCTCTGTACAGGATATGGATTTAAACTATCCGCTAGATTTAACACTTTTATACAATATTTATGATTCTATTGGTTAAAGAAAGAAAGACCTTGGTCTATGAAGTCAATTTAAGAAAATGCTAGAAACAAATGACTTAGTAACTGAACTTGAGAGGATAAAGGCTAAGTAAGCAATAGTCTTCAGTTTAAAATTCATCATGTGTGGCGAGAGAAAAACACATGAAGCAACGCAGAGCACCGCAAGGGATGAATTTAGAGTTAACTTAGAAGAAACGCAGTCGTCTAAATGGCGTGAATCTAGAGCACCGCGTAGTGAATTCTAGATTCAAAATCACATTCCGATTTAGACAAAATATAGATATGGATATAAAGAACATAAGAAAACATGTAAGCAAAGAGATTACTATACATCAAACTGCTACAATTAGAATCTTTTTGTCAAAGCTTCAAGAGTTTTGCATTAAATTTCAATCGAGTTCAAAAGCTACATTCAATAGTCACTATCTACACTGTTTTGCCAACCAAAAGATGAAATATATAGACAAGGGTGTGCCGCTCATACTACCCGATGCTCTAACTACTATCCCTAGAAATTAGGTTCTAACTATTCTCTCCTAGATGACTATTCGTATGAAACTTTACTCAAAATATAAACTGACTGTACTCGATCACACCATAACCGCTTGTTTCTACCATGACAGTTCGGTCATCAACAAGATCTCATTGTTGGAGGGTGATGTGTCGATGCTTTTCCTTTGACAGGGTATCTAGATGATCAAGTGCTATGTCAGACTCTCGCTACCTATTGTAATGACCTTGACTTTTGTCTTGCGATCATTTGTTGGAGTGTGCATGTGGTAAGTAACTGCGGACTGTCATAGTTACTTCCAAGATGACAACACATGTTAAGGGGAAATGCCTTTCTTCTAACCGTCGTGTATCCAACGTACACCTATCCTTTGTAATAGATGGGTCTCTAGCGTGCGCGTCCTATTCTTATCGCATGGGTACATATCAGGGTCCCGACTTCCTGGTAGGAAACATGCCATGGGGAGACAAAATCCATGCCATGTTTGAGAAGACAAAAAATGGAGTTGGTTGATTATAATTTTGGCTTCATCTGCAGTTTTGATATCCGAAGATTTCTTCTGAGAGACCAGTTACACCTTTTTAGATTCATTACTTGTCTTTGTAGAATCGCGTTCCCTTTCATCCTCTTCTACATGATGGCCAGAGATGAGAGGACGTTTTCCAGTTCCGGTCCACATTCCTCGGAGTGCTTCGCATTTATTTCTTCTGACACCCTTTGTTCTTCACGCAACTAGATGATCATATCTTGCCCTTCCCTGAGCTGCTTCTTGAGCCAAGTCACATTTCCCTCGTGGCTCTGTGATGTTGATGCTTCAAGGGTCTTTGTTGCCAATTGTTGTCTCAACTCCATGTTCTCCTGGTATAGCTCAACAATAGCGAGTTGCGCTTTCTTTAGTTGTTGCGACGTTTCATGAATATATGTGTCTTGAGTGTCTTTCCTTATCCTTTTGCCATAGGTTTCTTGAATTGGAACTTCGACAGGTTCCAGTCGAATGGTACGCATGAGTAACTCTTCAACGACCGACTTTGTGCATGCATACCTGGTTGGACTTCTTCTTGTTGAAAATCTCTATTTACATTATCATCGTTTCTTTCTTCAATATTTGCACATTATCGTTTATTTCTCCAATAATGCTCTTTCCTTTGTTCGTTACGGTGAGTTTCATCTCGAGTGCGATCAAATTATCTCTTGCGCAAACTTTTGTTTCTCATGAATTTTATAGTTATCTGTAAAAGATATATTCAACAAAGACTTCACCTTGAAAAAATGATCAACATTTATCTTTCAACATATAAATTGTTATTCCAATAAAAACTTGAACAAACATCAATAACCTTATTCAACAAAAACCAAAAAGATTATTCAAAACTTTTTTTTGTGGTCTAGAAAACCATCAAACAAGCAAAGAATTGTGTTAAATGTGTTCGGCCAGAAGCGTATTTATACAATTTGCCACGAAATGAAACGATACGACGTGTCTTTTCATTTTTTCCAGCCAACAGAATTCACTCAACCATCTTTCGGCCAAAACAAGGTTCTTTCAGCTGAAAACATTGAAATTGTTTAGTTTTGACGAATTCTGTTAGAATTTAGTTTTTCGGCTGAAAGATTCTTTTGGTCAAAAACTAGAAATTGGGACTGTATCCAGAAACCGGAGAATTCCCCCAAGCTTACCTGAACTTTGGAGGTTGTATACTCCTACAAATACTCAGAATTTGGTTTCGAAAATGACACCAGCATTTGCAAAATTGAATCTACTTTCAATTCTTATAATTTGTTTTCATTTTCATTATTTCTATCTAATTTTATTAATTTTTTTAAAAAAATCACTGCATAATATTTTCAGATGACATTATGATTCGGTGAAATGAATTATCCATATCTCTAAAAATACACAGTGAAGAATTTAGAAAAAAATATATTCATAATCCTTAAACTGTTCTTTTAAAAAGTGTATTTTTAGATTTTACTTTTAATTAAAAATTAAGATAGATACAAGGTGAAGGAAAATATGTGTTTAAAATCTGCAATGTTTTCAGCTTGGTCAACTTTAAATTTTTTTAGAAATTATAATATTCATTCGTTAGATTCAAAATTATAGTCATAATAAAATAGAGTCATTGTGGATTGTTGCAGTATATTTTGTTTGTTAAAAAAAAAAGTTTGATAATAGATACATTGTTGGGGGGGAAATAACTCATTATCATTCCTTTCATGTTTAAGGAACATACTGTTAAACAATTGTCAAATTGACATATCAAATCTTAATAAAAAAAATTGAAAAATAATCATTGGAAAGCTAAGAAAATTCCTTACAAGTTTTGTTTTTACTGTAAAGTGAAATTCTAAATAAAATAAAAAAACATTTGTATACGAAAAGTTGAAGAACTTGTGAAAATATAGTTTGTTACAATAATCCAAAAGTAATACATTGAGCTTGGAAATGATCCCGAGAATTGTGAGAA
This sequence comes from Picea sitchensis, assembly GCA_010110895.2. NCBI lineage: Eukaryota > Viridiplantae > Streptophyta > Pinopsida > Pinales > Pinaceae > Picea > Picea sitchensis. Next base: position 37,280 of record SNQJ01S0064169.1, on the reverse strand, counting down.
TCCTCTAGGAATACATGAACAATGTGTGACTCGTTAGCAAAACCCCCAATTTGTTTGATGTTTGTAGCTTCCTTAATAACTCTCTATTTGTGATGTGCAAATACATGCATGAAATATTGGGAGGCCTTGCATATCATTACAGCAAGAAGAGACCACATCATCATGTTATTTCCTCCATTAATTTTCCTCTCACAGAGATCAATTTGATTCCTTGGAGAAGTGTGGTGCACTCGGAGAGTCTTAGGTAATAAAAGGAGACAGTGTTAAATAATAAAAGGAGACAGTAAAATAACTTAGAACTTAGAAACTATAGATGAGTGAGACACATGTATATGGTTGTAGGTGGTGATTTTAATGTTGAATTCATTTCCCAAATTCAATTTATGGTTTATGTGGGCTTAGAAAACTCACTTAAGCATTATGTAATCCTCTGTGGCTACTAGGCAATTTCTTAATGTAAAATTGCACTAGTTTGATGTGATTGATTTGCAAGTTGATTTGATTCATGCTCCGTATTATTGAATCCTTTATTATCACATTTACATGTCTACCCATTCCGTTTAATTAATTGATGGAGTTTCTTTTAATTAACGGTGAATGAATTTTAATGGTTTATTCAATACTCTATGTTGCACATGAATAAATTTATGAGTAGAGGATTTCTTGTAGTGTTATTAATAAAAGAAATAAGGAGATCATTTCTATGCTCGTCTTTTTCATTCATAGTGATCTTTTTCATTGTTTTTTTTCCTCACCAACGAAATGCATTCCCACCATTTGATTAAATATAGAAATTTATTAAGCTAGTCCACTTTAATTGCTAATTAATTGTTACTTATAGAACATCACATGACTTTTCTTTTTTGTTATTAATTTTGGGATTTGAGGTATTCTCTAATCATTTCCCCTTTCATTAGTTAAATAGCCTTATTTTATAGTGAATGCTTGAAAGAGAGGGATTGGTGTCACCATTGAAAGAGAGTTGCTCATGCAAAAGTTTTGTTCATTAATAAGAATGGGTAGGTGGAGAGGATGAACAATGTAAATTAGTTGAGGAGTTTATTCCATAAGCTTTGAAGTTTGCTCAAATCAAGAGAGAATCCAGTTAAGATTGCTTCATTCCCAAAGCTAAATGGAGTGAAGAAGACACCACGTGTTTCTTCTATCCAATTAACTAATGTAAGGGTAATAAAATTTCCATATAATGCATGAATGCTCAATGAAGTGAACTGTGTCAAGATTATGCAAGTGAATGCATAAGTTGTTGAAAGTGATAAAGCAAGAGTGGACAATGAAAAGGAAATACTTGCATAAGTTGTTGAAAGTGATCAAGCAAGAGTGGACAGTGAAAAGGTAAAGTATTTCCTTTGAATAGTCAAATACCAAGTCTCACTTTGTGAACAATCCTATTTTAATAAATTTTTATTTTTACACATTCATTCAAATATTGAAAGTGGGAAAATGACAAATTGTAAATATTTTGTAGATTTGAGAATTCGAAAATATTCACGAGGGTAAATGAAGTAATATGGTAGTGGAAGACCAAGATTTTCTTATTAATATAACCATTGCCTTAAAAAAAAAGGTTTTCATTTCTAGCATTGTAAGTTATCTTAATATGTTAATAAAGGGATTATTATTAGAAATTTGCTTCATACTCTTGCATGTTGTGTTTGCATGTGAACTATTCTGTGGACATTGGTAACCAATGCATTGCAAACTTTCAAGCGTTTTTACTTATCTTATTGCTTGCTAACATTTAATATAAAACATGAAATTTATAGGTGGTAGTGTAGTATTCTCTAATAATCAACAATTTATGATTCATATGAATAATATAATGCACTATTCTTTATTTTATCATATGATTAATCTTGTTTCATTTAAGATCTTTGCTAATACATGACAATGAGTTTTTAGTAACTTGCAAACTATTCTTGGCTTCTCAAAAACTCTAGCTATATACATATGCTTTAGTTGTAAGTTATCTTCCTTATTGTTGTATATATTTAGCCACATTTTATCTCAAGCTCTTAGTTATTAACGAGTTTTGTGATAGATAAGTGTGCTTTGTAGTTGGATTGTGTCATTTTGAGGAGAAGTTGAATGTGGTTTGATTGGGGTTCATTTATAATATTAGTGGTGGAATATCCTCCCTACTCTTGGTTGCATTTTGGGCATTGTTCTTTTTCCAAGATTTATTTATGATAAATACTTAGTAGTGTCTTGTATTCTTTTTTTTTTTTAACTTGGGGAATTGGCAACTCGAGCAGTTCTTCTGCAAGAATGGAGTACAAGTAAATCAGAGTGAGAATCGAACTTGAGACCTCCTTTACACCTTTCCTTCCATTTACATGGCACTTTACAATCGATCTACACCCTTTGTATCCTATATTCTTACATTTTTACATTTATTGTATTTTATTTCATTCTTCTTACCCATCCCATCTTCATTCTTATTTATGTAATTTAAATTAATTTGATTAGATTGCATATTAATTTCTACACACTTAGAATAAAGAACTTAAATAAACTTTTTACATTCCATATGGCACTCATGCCATAATAAGATAATAAGAGGGCTTGCCATTGCAAGGGAGAATTTTCTATTCCTTTATTTGTTCACCAAGGTTCTTAGGACTTTATTTTTTCAAATATAAAACACCACCGAAAAAAATATAACATGGCACAAGTATTTGGAAATGCTCATTTATAAGATTTATTAGAAAGTATTGTGACTTAATTCAAATATTATATATATATATAAATTCATATATTTTCAATTTTAATGTGGACAAAATTCTATAAATAAAAGGTTCATATTTTTAAATTTTATGCAGCAACAGAAGTGTGTCTTAACAGGAACTCATAGGGGTACATTAGTCCTTCATTTGCACTTATGTAATAAGATTAATCTACAGCTTTACCCATCGTAAACAATAAGCTTGAAAATTATAATTCTAGTCCTAAAATAAATGAATAGAACGATTTGTATAATCGAAGTGATCATAAACACACAACAATGAAAATTCGGTTATCATAAAACAGAATTGGTGGTTATCGTAAAACACATTATAGTACAGAAAGTATCACCCATCATGAACATCAAGCTAAGCAATTATAATTCTAACAATAAAACGAATATAATAATATAAATAATAACTAAGCTATCATAAAACATACAAAATATTAGGAAATCGGTCATTACATGGTACCTAGGAAATTGTCTGGCGAACAATTGCCATAGTCAATATGGCACGGACTTTCTATTTCTAATTCCGCTTAACTTATTTAATCAGTGGCCATACACATTTGAGAAGCATAAAACATTAAAAACATAAGTAGCATACACAGCTACTATCGTCATTTTTACTCAGTAGGCACCTGGTCCAGAAGGTCATCTCTAATCATGATCCCCACAAATTGACAATCAGTATGGGATGAAGTCAATTCTCTAGTTATAATTAACAAATAGTGAAGTTAAATTATTATTTAATATTATTAATAATTTTCGATATAAAGTAAAGCTTTTGTTATGGACAGATGGAGCTTTAAGCGTCAAGTAATTATTATTAATTATATGACAAATGGCAAAATCTACTTAAACCAATAATAACCGCACATTCTCAGCGCATTCCATTATTAATTTATTAACTATATTTTTAAAATAAACTTTAAATGAAGGGATCTTTAAAGATTTTTTTTTAAACTCTTTTTCAACGTATATAGAAATGTTAAAAAAACCTCTCTACGCAATAAACTATAAACTATGAAAATGGAAAGTATCGATTACTACCTTATAATAAATTGTATCTCTTTCTGATGTATGCATTGCAGAATATTGAAGTCCAATTGGGCTAAATCCAAAACATTTTGGTTGATATCCGACTTAAAAAAACGTGGCAAGGGGATTTGGTATGCACTAACAATTTTTAAAATTTGAAAATAAAATGAAATACATTTAATTAACATGGTACATACTTCAGCCACCAATGGTTTTGTACATATATTTCAATAAAGTTCCTTACCTCCTATTACCACCTTAACAATTTTTATCGGGATCTAAAAACTTCTGAAGTTTAGCGAGACGGTATACCACAGTAGAGGCACAATAGTTTAGGGCGCTCGGCTATATTCCGCGGCGTATGAATGAATGTAGCGGAAGTGGGAAGGGAGTAGCTCGGCGGGCCGTCAATCTTGAAGAATCTCAGATCTACGATTGAAGCCTACATTAGACAAACAAATAGCACAAAACTTAACATTGCGAAGGCAGACCGGGGAAAACTAGTCTCATTTCGACGGGGAATGCGTGGTGCTCTTACACACGCATCGGGGGAGACGACGGATTGCCCAAAACCAATTTTCCTATGGCCCTGATGTCACGTGGTTCAAAACATCATGTCGATAGCTCGCGGGGAGGATGGTGGTTGGTCAAATCACCTCACATCATCGGTCCAGGTACTTTCCCGGATGATGTACCAAAAGGACGTCGCCGCATAACTAACTTGAGGCTTATCATTCGAAGTGGATTGATGAAGCGTGGCACACCAAGGTACGTTAACAGTAATTCGTAAGCAAAGTACACAAACCATCAAATCTCAGATATGAATCATTTTATCCTATTCTGGAAAATTTGTCATCTTATGCATAAGAAAAACAAGCTCGGCCTGTGCTACTGAATTCTGTAAACTCAAAGGGTGGCCAAATCAAGGTCTCTGCGAAGTTCGGAAGGCATGGATAATACCCGTCAAATGGTTTCTGGCACGACTGGGTTCTCAGCTAAGGTACTAGGCAGGTCAATAAGTAAGAATGAAATATGGGTCTTCCAGATGTTGGCGATTAAATTTCATACTGAACCTGAAACTGAGACAGAGTCGGGAGTAAAATTAAACCCCGTTATGAGGGATCTTGTCATAAATGAACATGCAGACAACACCTTCCACCCAGCCGCAAAGAAGAAGAGGAGCAAAAGGAGGAAATCATAGGCCAAAACCGAGATGATAGAGAGCATCGAGGAAAATTTCGATTGGTGGAGTACCCTGGAGGAGGAAATCGCCAAGCTGAGGTGAATCCTGAGGTAAAATTTTGGTGTATTTCAGATAGTTTTGGATAGATGTCAGCTTAAGAGAAGGGAGTCCTGATATGACAGACCAATTACTAATGGTCCCTTTAAATAATACAATTGTTCTTCCTTTTTGTAACTTGTATCTGTTTTTAGAATTATGAGGAAGTCATAACGTTTTAAATTCCATATGAAATTCCTCTATATATGCTTGGCCTCACAAGTATAGAAGGATGGAGAAAAGAGGAGCTTGCCCTCTGTGCAGGAAAAATTTATAAATCTCTGGGGCTGGAATGAATACATGGGTGTAGAGGCAGATTTTGGGACTTTTTATGAAAAGATTCTAATTGGTGGTGTTATGAGTCTCGTTTTTTCTCATAGTTTGTGATTCCTGTTATTCTGTATTTTCATTTTTCTTTCTTCTGTCTAAATTGAGAAACTTAAAGTCCAGAATTCATTATTTAATGCTCCCGGCTTGGCAATTTAGACTATGTTCATCTCTTCTAAACCATTTCATAATTCATTACTCTAATGCTCTGATAATATTTGTGTGTTTCTTTTCTTCTGATACCATCTAAAATTTTCAAGCATAAACTCAGAAGTCACTTCCTCATTTATCCTTTTCCTCTTGATTTTTTTCACGATTTGGAAATGTATCCTACATTCTTGACCCCATAGCCCAAAGTTCATCTTCAGCTCTTCAACAACTTTATTAAAACCCCAAAACAAACCAATTCTAGCCACCGATTTCTATAGATGTATCAAGTGACATGAGAGAGCCCTCTCTGAGTTGAGCAAGCTAGTGCCTCAACTCTAAAGCTAGTTAAAACAATTACCTCTATCATCTGTCTATTCAACCGGACAAAATTTACAGAGTGCTAACATTCATGCGCCGTTGTCGGAGACGAAATTTAAAAAATTTCCCTGGGAAGAACAACATGGATGAGTTCTAGGGTCTGAGAGCGTCAGACACTTAGGCACACATTGGCTGTATTCCTGCTCTGGTGATTCCACTTCGGTTCGAAGGCGACTCCACTAACAAAAGAATCCTAAATTTCCAAGAGGCGACCCTGCTCTCAATACTTCAAGCGCGAGCCAAAAAATTCATTGAAAGATGAAACCCCTTGACAGGGGAAAGGAAGGGCATCATGAGGGAAAACAGGTACTCAAAATGGGACCTCTTACAAAGATTTTTACTTTTCATTTTAAGTTGCCTCTGCTCCTTCCTTGAAAATGCCAAACGAACTTTCTTTTACCTATTGTATCTTAATAATGATCATGAAAGACTTAAAATTATATTTCCTCCTCTATACGTTGCACATGCATACCCTCACCTTGTCGTTGGTTCTGATAAAAAGGTTTCACCTAGGCCACGCAATGACAATGACCAAGTTGATGAATCCCATGAGACTCAGACCAATGTCTCTCCCATTTTTCTTGGCCCAACACCCCCTAAGGCCCGACATAGATATATACCCTTAAATCTACCCCAAACCCTTCATGATTTCCCTCCAAATTACTATGAGTTCCTACCTATGTTCGACGGAGAATCGGGTATCATATCTACTGAGAATCACATTCAAGGGTTTGAGCATTTTATATATATATTCAAGATTGACCACGATGATGTGTGTATGAGAGTTTTCTCTCAATCCTTGAAAGGAGACACCAAACACTGGTTCAAACACTTACACCCAGAAACCATCAGCTCATGGGTGGAATTGAAGAAGGTTTTTTTTTAATTTTGGGGCAAGGAGAAATCCTTAGAGTTGCAACTCACTGAGTTTTACACCTTGAAAAGACGCGGAAATGAATATATTTCTGTATTCAGTAGAAAGTTCTCTAGCATCTATTATAATTTGTCCAAAGAAATTCAACCCTCTGAAGCTGTTGCCATGCTCCATTATGCAACTGCTCTTCATCCGTATTTTTCTTTCCTCCTGATGGAAAGAAGACCTGGGTCCTGACAACAAATGTTTAGTGATGCTTAGGACATTCAACACAACATCCAAGAATGTAAACAAACCCAAAATGAGGGGTTGAATGTTCAAGGACATGAAAGTGAATATGAACAGAAAATAGTTGATTGGAATCTTGAGCATAGAATTGACAATATCATAGGTCCTCTTGAA
>SNQJ01S0064168.1:45893-58674 GCA_010110895.2 Picea sitchensis | reverse complement strand
CATGCTTCTAATAAGTGTTTGGTATAATGTTTGAACATATTAAATGCATTGTGTTACTAATATTATCGATGTAATGTTCAATTTTTTTACAATCAGGATTTTGATAACGAGCAACCTGTCCACCATTAACCATTGCACCCCACTATGACATCAAGTTGTGATATTGTTTCGAAACAAAAACAAATCGGAGAGGAAGAATACCAAGAATGGTTGAAACAACCACCTATTCAATTCCCACTGTGTCATGAGTCACCAATTCAAAACCTTGACAATAACACTACTTCTTCACATATTGGGGATGAAGGCAATGATATAGAGGTTGGTACGGATGATTTCGTGTGGGATACCTAAGCCATGAAGGGAATGTTGTTAGATTCATTCCAACAAAATGAAATAGGGAATGACATTAATGTCATAGATACCTTCTTCGAAAGCATGAAATATTCTTCCACCACCCCTCTATTTGGTTGAGTACAGGGGTTTGCAAGGTCTACCCATATAGGGACAACAATGTTACTATACAACTTGAAAGCAATGTAAGGTATGTCAGATGTTTGTTTCTCGACACTTTTGAAGTAACTAACCATTAAGTTCCCTAAAGTTTTAAGGAATATTTTCACACAATGAAGGAAGAAAATGGTTTATTTTATTCATGCTTAATGACAGTGTATATTTCTATTTCCCACTAATTGCAGGTTACTCAAAGATAAGGTACTTCTAAGTGAAAATCTCTTTCCCGATAGTTTCACAAAGGAAAAGAAAATGTTGAAAATGTTGGATGTTGAGTACATATCATACCATGCATGTTCGAATGATTGTATTTTATATAGAAACAAATATGTGAACACAGAGATATGTCTAGAGTATGGGCATGACAATGTTGGACTATGATTTCCATTAGACCAAAACCAATAGGATTTAATCTCTGCCACAATTTCCAGAGTTAGGATCCACGAGAGAGGGTTAACCCATGTCACCAAATTCGTGGGAAGTGTTGAACCCAATGTCCAACAATCTCCCCCCCAGCGCGTGTCGGGCGAGTTTCAAACTCGAGACCTGTCGCTTTGATACCATTTGTTGGACTATGATTGTTGTTAGACCAAAACCCATAGGCATTAATCTCTGCCACAATCTCCAGAGTTAGGATTCATGAGAGAGGGTTAACCCATGTCGTGAAACTCGTGGGAATCACTGAACCCAATGTCCAACATACATGTACATTTGACTTCACTTGCATGCTTCAGACTTCTTGAATTTCAAAACATCATCATACCCATAGCTTAAAATCCTACTCATATTTATCCTTCATGCTCTAAAGAACATGATAGCATTATTATTATAATATAATCCTAGAATACAACATCACAACCTCAAAACAACGTACTTTGCAACATCATAGACCATCAATCCTTAATAGCACACCTTAGAACAAGAAAACCCTTTAGACTTCTCTTGTGCACCTTTAAATCCCAAAAATACAACCCAAATCCTATAGTGCACCTCCGATCTCTTTTGTGCGCCTCAGACTTGATCTCTTGCTTGAATGATATTCAAATGCACACATCTATCTTTTATTTATAGTATTTTTTTCCTCACTTTTAGGGGAAACCTGTAAAGATTGGTTGAGCCGACCTAAATTTTTTGGCTGGGTTGTCTAATAGAAAAAATCATATCTCTTCATTCCTATAGAGTTGGAGGGAATTCCATATACCATTGGAAAGGTCTTGAAATAAGATTTCCAACCATATAATCTATGATCCCATTTGAGCTAGGTATATAGAGTAAATATCCATTCAAATATAGGGTATCCAAACTGAGCATAAAAAATCCAAAAACAATATTTCCGACAATCTCCATCTTGCAATATTTATCTTGGATGTCTGTAGTCCCCCCCTGTCTTTGACATCAATGAAAATAATATTTCCAACACATAAAATTTTCATTTAAGAACTATGAAAATTATATAAAAAAAACCCCACCATATGATGGTAATAACAAAGGGAAATGCAATTACATATAAAGACATGAGCTCAAGAATATGAATAATTGAAAAATAATAAAAAATTTGAGCAATATAACTTCTGTTAACACAATAAATCTTAAAAAATAATGGTAGTGAAAGTCTTGTGTATACTTATCATGATCTCACACAACAAAAATGAAAGAATACATTAATGCACTTCTTTAATTTCCAAGATGCCATGTACATATGTTCATATTTAAGGATACATTTGAGTTAAGGTGCATTGATTTCAGTGATGATACAATGAAAATTTATTTAGAGCGATCACGCAATTTCACTGATTTTAACAATTATATAATGCATAGGCATCAAGTAATTGCATTGATTTTAGCAATGATACAACTCACAACAATAGGGTGCATTTATTTTAGTGATGATATAATGAAAAATGATTGAAATCAATCTAGGGAAACTTTTAAGGATCTGCACTTATTTTGAAGTGTATAAACCTTGGAAATCTTTCTAATTCTTAACATGCGAACTATAAAATGTCTGGTGATAGTTTTGTAAAAATATTCAAATTCCCAAGGATTTTATATAGTTTCTAGAAAAACTTAGTGATTTTTAGAGTAAAATACTTTTATTGTTAGGTATCAGATGTATTATAACAAGCAGAAAACAGAAATATTGCAGCAAATATCAATGGAACAACAAAATGTAGAGAACCACAACACAAAAATGTTACATTTATTGATAGGAAGCATTGTTTACTTGCCTCTTCTAGGGGGAAACCTCTAGCAAAGAAATGCTCTATTACAATAATTCTCAAGACAAGACTTTCTCATGCCTCCTACTCTTATTTATACTAATGTTATCTTCTAAATAAAATTCTAAAGGAAGATCTTTCTATAAGCAGAAGCTTCTATTAAGTCTTCTTACATTAGACTTGTTCACATTATTAAATAGTCCTTATTAACTAATGTTGGCCTTTATTACATGGAAAATATATTATTCTACCTACATAAGGGGTTAGGGAAGTTAGGTCCCTAACATTCCCTCCCCATTAAAGAACAACCTTGTCCTCAAGGCTTCAGATGAGGAAATTGTTTCCAAATGGTGGTCGGCTCCCAGCTGGCATCTTATGGAGTTGGATATTTCTATTGAACTAACACTTCCTTGATGGTTTTTTGAAAAAGACGATGCTCTTGTTGGTCCAATACTGCTTGCAGTTGCAACCAAATGGAACCTTCTTCATCCAACTCAGGGAGACTGGCTTGAGTTTGGCACTTAGTTCCAATAAATTTATTTAAGTAGAAGACATGAAAAATATGATGGAGCTTAGAATGATTGGGCAAAGCTAACTGGTAGTCCATGAGCCCCACTCACTTGAGAATTGTATAAGGACCATAAAATTTGGGAGCAAGTTTCTGATAGTGGTAAAATTTGAGTGAAGTCTTGTTATAAGGTTGTAGACAAAGAAACACCTATTCCCCTTCAACAAATTGATGTTTGGAACAACCCTGATCTACTTGTTGCTTCATGTGATTTTGAGCCACGACCAAATTTTCTTTGAGGGTACAAAGAATGGCTACTCAGACTGTAATATTGTTGTCAACCTCTTGAACCTTCCAGACACCTAGCATGTATGAGAGAACCGACAATGAATTTTTCCTGTATATGGCTTCAAAAGGAGTTGTGTGAGTAGCGGTATGGTAATATGTGTTGTATTTCTATTCAGATAGGGGTAACCATTGATGCCATTGATTTTTTCTATTGGATGCAAATTACCACAAATATGTTTCCAAAACATTGTTGACAAATTCAATTTGGCCATTAGTCTGAGGATGATGGGTGGTGTTGAGATGCAATTAGGTTCCCTAGAGCTTGAAAAATTCTTGCCAAAAATTGCTGGTGAAAGTTGGATCTCGGTCAAAGAAAATAGAATGAGGCATGACATGAACTTTGAATATATTATCCATAAAAAATTGAGCCACTTTGGATGTGGTGAACGGGTGTTGAAGAGCACATAAATGAGCATATTTGGAAAGATGATATACTACCACAATGATGACTGACTTATTTCCCAATTTAGTGATGCCAACAATGAAATCCATAGAAATATCCCTCCAAATAGAAAGGGGAATCAAAATCGGTTGGAGTGTTCCTGGAGATTTGAATTTTTCTCCCTTATTGTGTTGACATGTATCACATTCAACCACAAAGGTGCCAAAATCATGTTTCATAATGTCCCAGAAAAAAGTTTGACTCATTCATAGGTTTTGGTAAACCATGAATTCCCAACTGTGGGTGAAGCATGAAGCTTAGAAATCACCGTGGATTTATGTTGTGATTTCTTTCTTAAATACAAATAGCCTTAATTTGTAGCGAAGCTCCTCATTCTTCCAAGAGTACCCCGGAGAATATTGAGAATGGTGTTGCAATTGTTGGATCAGGAAAGAAAGTTTGAGGTCTTGTAGGCATTCCTGGCGAACATCTTGGAGTCAAACTGGTACAATGAAGGAGAGGGAAAAGAGGCACCCTTCTTCTTCATACTTACTAAAAAGAGAATTAGCAACCACATTTTATTTTCCTTTATTGTAAATGATCTCATAATCATATCCAAATATCTTGGTCACCCATTTTTGTTTCTTCGAGGATGAAATTCGGTGTTCCAGAAAATACTTGAGGCTCTAATGATTAGTTTTAATTTGGAAGTGTTGCCCCAATAGATAAGGATGAAAGAGATCCATGGAATGTAGAATAGACAAAATTTCCTTTTCATATATTGATTGGCCCAAATGTCTCTCTGAAATTTGTTTTCTAGTGAAACCCAAAGGCCTTCCATCTTGCATGAGGACTGCCCCAATTGCTTTCTCTGAAGCATCACATTCCAAGACAAAAGTATTGGTGAAGTCGGGAAGTGTCGGGATAGGAGTCGTGCACATAGCCTCTTTCAAGGCATGGAATGATTGATCAGTGGTTGGAGTCCAAGTGAAAGGATTCTTTTTAAGGAGAACAGTGAGAGATGTTGCAATTTTTCAGTAATTTTGAAAAAACTTGCGATAATAGCATGTTAAATCCAAAGAACCATGCAATCTATTAAGGGTTTTAGGGCGAGGCAAATCCTTCATAGCTTAAATTTTCTTAGGATCCAACCATATGCCATCCTTGCTGACAATATCACCTAGGTACTCCACTTATGAGGCTCCAAAGGCACATTTAGACTGTTTGAGGAAAATTTTGTGTTGAGAGAGTAGTTAGATAACTTGATCCATATGGGTGATATGGGATTTCCAAGTTTTACTATAAATGAGAATATTGTTAAGTTTTGAGTTATTATTAGGTTTCTTTTCAATTTACTAGATAGCAATAACATAGGTAGGATCAGTGAGAGAAACACAATCACAAGATACACAACATTTATCCTGGGAAACCCTCAACATTTATCCTAGGAAACCCTGATGGGGGAGAAAACCCAGCAAAACTTCCTTAATATAGATAGCCAATACAATGCTAAGACAATAAACAAAAACAGTATAGAATATAAAACACTGAGCAATGTGCCTCTCTCTTCCTTCTTCTCCTAACTGCAGCTACCAAACTTGTGCACTTTATGAGTGAATGGATGAGTGAGCAAATGAGGCATTGGCCTCCTTTATTTATACTAATTGGTAGGCACTGGAAAGGTGTCTCTTCACTAGGCAGGGACAACTTGTCTTCTTAGTGGTTAAAACCACTTTAATTAGGCCTGGGGGCCGACTTCTTAATTTGCATAACACAATTAGGGTTTGACCAATCTGCAAAAGGGGATTTGGTCAATTACAATTCTTGACATGATCAATCCACAAAAGGGGATTGATCTAATGAATAATGACTCAATAAATAAATAGAATACTCTTTACAGTTACAATATTTCAATGCTCCCCTTTAACAAGAAGGGTATTCTACAACATCATTAGGAGAGAGAGAGGGAAGCAACATCAACAACATCTAGAACATTGACTGGAATATCTATAAATCATCAGAATTTTTTCTCATCATCAGCGTTCACAGCATGGATCTGGAGTAGCATCATCATCCTCATCAGCATGCGAATAAAGTAACATCATCATCATCTTTAGCGTGAGGCTAAAGTAACATCATCATCTTCTTTAGGATGAGGATAAAGTAATATCATCAACATCTTTAGCATGAGGCCAAAGTAACATCATTATCTTCAGCATTAAAGTTGAAATAACATCATCATCATCATCTTCAGCAAGAAGTTGAAGTGGCATCATCATCATATGCATCAACATGGATTAGTATAACACTAATACATCATCATCATCAATAACAACACAAGATGATACAACATCAACAACAACAGTATCACAACACGAAGGCTGGAGAATCATCAACATCAACACTGGGCTAGAAATATTCAACACGAAGTTGGCATCTCAAAAACATCAGCATGAAGATGGAAATCTTCAGCAAGAAGCTGGCATCTCAACAACATTAGCATGAAGCTGTAAATCTTCAGCACGAGGTTGGAATCACAAAAACATCAACATGAAACTAGAAGTCTTTAGCAAAAAGCTGGCATCTCAACAACATCAGAACGAAGTTGGAAATCTTCAGCACGAGGCTGGCATCACAACAACATCAACATGAAGCTGGAAATATTCAGGAGGAGGTTAGCATCACAACAACATCATCACAAAGCTAGAAATCTTCAGCACAAGGATGGCATCAACATCTTGTGGTACTATGACAGATCCAAAGGATCTTCCTAGGAATCAAAATATTCCCTAGGATATGAAATCCTAACAGAGCTACCACTATTGACCAAATCTATCATATACATGCACAAGTACTCTAACATCTCTTCCTTACATACCTTCAGGATCTGTCCAGGGATGATCAGTCCCCTAGGATATAAAATCCTAACTGAGCTACCCGCTATTGGTCAAGATACCATAGTATCATCAACAATACTCCCCCTTTGAAGGGAGGTCCTTTTGGATTATACCAAGCTTGTCTCGAAAGTTCTCAAACTTTACACGAGACAGAGGATTGGTCAACACATATGCAACATGTTCATATATGCCAACATATTGGAGCTTTATAGCTCCTCTCTACATCATATCATGAATGAAGTGATACTGGATCTCTATGTTCTTTGAATCATCATGGAACACATCATTTTTATACAACTATGGTTATCACAAAGGATCACGGTGGCTTCCATCTCCAGATCAAATAGATCTGTCAACAACATCTGAATCCATATGGATTCACAACTGGTGGAACATGCTGCAATATATTTCGCTTTTGTCGTGCTAGGAGAAATACTGGGTTGCTTCCTACTCTTCCATGAATTCATGGCTGACCCCAGAATGAAACAACATCCTGAAGTGCTCTTTCTATTAGAAACACTTCCAGCTCAATCTAAATTAGTATATCCATACAATCAGAAGTCATGATCTCTAGTATATAAGATACCAAAATACAATGTACCCTTAAGGTATCTCATCACATGTTTTGCATCATCAAGGTGAACACATCTAGGTTCTACCAGATACTAACACAAGGAAAAACATGTTGGGTATGTGTTATATTCTTTACACGAGTAGTAGTGTCTGGTTGTGGCCATAGGTAGTAATACAACTGCCTTCAATTTTGATAAAGTGGTCTCATCCTTGTTGTTCGAGGAGATGAGACAGAAGAATATGGAAGGATAGAGCAAAGACACATTATTTGCAAGAGGACGTTCCAAAGAAAGAAATAGATCTAAGTTCTCAAGTGGGAGATCTCAATCTAAGGGTAGATATAAATCTACCGGAAAGTTTGTAAAGGTATGTTGGAGATGTGGAAAAGAAGGGCACTGCAAGAAGTAGTGTAGATCCAAATTTGAGAAAAAGAAGGGATATGAAGAATCTCCTTCTACAGAAGAAAATACCTCCAAGGAAGAAGGAGGGGATGTGTACTTGGCTTCTTCAAGCACACATGCAGATCATAAGGAATGGTTGGTTGACTCTAGTGCATCCTTTCATATGACTCCCCACAGGGAGTGGTTCTGTGAATATGAAAGGTATGATGGACGTGATGTTTTCTTAGGTGATGATTAGACAACCAGAATCATAGAACAAGGAAAGGTCAAGTTGAGGCTCATAGATGGAAGGATTAGAACACTGCTTGGTGTTCTTCACATCCCAGGTTTGGCTAGAAATTTTACTTATGTAAGAAAAATGGATGATGCAGGGGTAAAAACAATATTTGAAAAGGAAACCTGTAGGATGGTTCGAGGAGCAATGTTGTTGTTGAAGGGATTTCAGTTTGGAAATCTGTATAAGCTGCAAGGAAGCACTATTAGTGATGATTTTAATAGTTCCATTGTTCCTGATATTGGAGTTGAAGAAGAAAGAACTCCTATAGTCTCTAGAGAAAAGGTTATGCTGTGGCATCAAAGACTGGGGCATATCGGAGAGAAGGGTCTTCGACTACTACACGGTAAAGGTATGGTTGAAGGTATGTCCAACTTCTCTCTGGATTTTTATTTCTGTGAACATTGTCTATATGGGAAGCATAATCGGGTAAGATTCCCCTCTGGTGCAAAGAGGGTAGAAGGAATTTTAAAGCTAGTTCACATTGATGTTTTTGGACCTATGTCAGTCCCATCATTGACAAAATATGTGTACTAAGGCTCTTCTTGAGAATCAAACAAAGAAAAGAATTAAGGTGTTGAGGACAGATAATGGCAGAGAGTTCTATGGGAATGAATTTGAAGAATTATGTAAGAAGTGCGGTATAGCAAGGCAGAAGACTACTCCATATTACACCTCATCAGAATGGAGTTGCAGAAAGGATGAACAAGAGGTTGATGGAAAAATCAAGGGGCATGCTCAGTGGTGTCGGGTTAGGGAAAGAATTATGGGCAGAGGCAGTGGGTACTGCATGTTACCTGGTCAACAGATCACCCTCATCAACGTTGGATGAAAATAATCCACAAGAGGTATGGACTGGTAAGGAACCTTCTCTCACACATCTCAAGGTATTTGGCTGTGATGCATATGTTAATGTTCCAAAGGAAAATAGGAGTAAGCTAGATAAGAAGGCCGAAAAGTGTATCTTTGTTGGATATAAAGATGGTCTCAAAGGTTATAATATTTGGAACCCATAAACTAAGAAGGTAGTGTATAGTCAAGATGTGGTATTTAGAGAAATGAAGGATGTTGTTAAACAGGAAATCCTACCAAGTAAGGAAGAACCAGAGAAAATAGAGTTTGATCTAAAGGATGATGATTCAGAATCTACAGAAGAACAAGAATCAGAAGAAGAAGATCCTCATACTCCAGTGTTGAGGAGATCGGTTCGAGAAAGAAGGCTACCGAAAAGGTATACTCCATCTGATTTCCATTCAAATTTTTCTTTGTCTGTTACTGATGATGATCCTAGAACTGTTAGGGAGGTAGTGGATTCATAGGATGGAAATATATGGAAAATGGCCATGGACGAAGAAATGGAATCTTTGGATAAGAATAAGGCTTGGGATCTAGTGGAGTTGTCGACTGGAAGAAATACCATTGGCAGTAAATGGGTATTTAAAAAGAAGTTGAATGCAGAAGGAAAAGTGGAGAAATACAGAAGGAAAAGTGGAGAAATGCAAAGCTCGGTTAGTAGCAAAGGGTTATTCCCGGGTTGAGGGAATTGATTTTGGTGAGATTTTTTCTCTTGTTGCCAAGTTAACCTCTATAAGATTTTTGTTATTTGTTGTTGCTGCATTTGATTTTGAAGTAGAACAAATGGATGTGAAGACAACATTCCTACATGGGGATCTGGAAGAAGAAATATATATTAAGCAACCAGAAGGTTATGTTGTGAAGGGAAAGAAGGAGCTGGTATGCAAGATGAAAAAGTCCATGTATGGTTTAAAACAATCACCAAGGATGTGGTATCAAAAATCTGATACTTATATGTTGGGACTTGGCTTCACAAGAAGCAAAGAGGATCATTGTGTGTATTTTAAATTAATTGGTAGTCATTTGATTTATTTGGTCTTGTATGTGGATGACATGTTGCTAATAGGAAACAATAAGGAGATTATCCAGGATGTGAAAACACAGTTGGCCTCTAAATTTGACATGAAGGATCTCGGTGCTTCAAATTTCATTTTGGGCATGGAAATTAAAAGAGATCGGAAAAGGAGGAAACTTTGGTTAAATTAGAGAAAATATGTCGAGACAATATTGCAGAGGTTTAATATGCAGGAATGTAAACCAGTCAAGGTTCCTATTCCTGTTGGGGTAAATTTATTTGTGGATCAGTGTCCCAAAACACATGAAGAGGAGGAGGACATGTCTCATGTTCTATATGCGAGTGCAGTTGGAAGTTTGATGTATGCAATGGTCTGTACTAGACCGGACATTGCACAAGAAGTGGGAGCTCTGAGCAGGTATATGTCAAAATCAGGGAAGGATCATTGGACAACAGTAAAGAGGGTTTTCAGTTATTTGCGTGGCACTTCTAGCTATGGATTGTGCTACCAAGGAAAATCGGGATTGGACAAAGTGGTGGATATGCATGGCTTTGTGGATGCAGACTGGGCTGGAGATCTGGATAGTAGGAGATCTACAAGTGGGTATGTGTTTAAACTGTTTGGAGGAGAAAAAATTTGGATGAGCAAAAGGCAGGTTGTAGTGGCACTTTCAACTACATAAGTTGAATACATGGCAGCGACTCATGCAAGTAAGGAAGCAGTATGGTTACAAAGATTTTGTTCAGGTATTGAGTTGGTACAACAAGTTGTAAGGATAGAATGTGACAGTCAGAGTGCAATTTTTCTGGTGAATAACCCAGCTTATCATTCAAAGACAAAGCATATTGATATTCAATATCACTTTGTGAGAGACATGATTGAAGAAAAGAAAGTATCGTTGATGAAGTTGGACACTTTGAAGAATGTTGCAGATTCATTAACAAAATCTGTGAGCACTGAGAATTTATCTTGGTGTAGAGGATCCATGGGCATTGTTGCTCTGGATTGTTGACTATGTAACCTTGTAACCCCCTGTATGCAAAGAAAACAATAAGTGGGAGAATGTTGGGTATGTGTTATATTTTCCCCCCTTGGGGGGTGCAGGGGGGAAAATTCCCCTCACACGAGGGTTCAAGGGCAGGGCCCTCAAGAAAAAAAATTCTGCCTCAGGAAACATGTGACATATTTAGGTGGTTTTTCAGCACATGCTTTCTTTGTCGATGGTTTTCTATTTCCAGTTAAGGAATTAGGGTTGTTGACTAATCCAGGTCATTGGGTTAGGGTTTTGGATTATGATGGCTCCTATATGTATATTGTATTGTAAACAATGTATGAAATGTATGAATATAGAATATGTTGGTTTTCCCGGTTTGGGTTTCCAAGGGAAAAATCTCTGTGTAATGTTTGTATTTGCCATTATATATTTTATGTTATTTTACTGAAAATTTGTTTGCAGTAAATATTGTACAAGGTTAAAATGTACAAAACATATATCTGGCCTGGTATTTGTCAGATACATCACCAAACCAATAATTTGACTGTACAATGTAGCATCAACCAACTCTGACGAAGTATCAACCAGGAGCTTCAACTTTGTTTCCATGGGTGTGTTCATGGATTTACATTCCAACATATCAAACCTCTTCAATATTTCAACTGCATACTTCCATTGGTTAAGGAAGATCTTCTCTAGGCTCTACCAAACTTCAAGACCTAAGTAATAATGCATCAGGTCTTTCATCAAACTATGTAGCCAGCTTCTTCTGCAATTTGAGATGATATTTTCTTCATATTGTCAAGAATACATCATCTTCATATAGTAGAAAAATCACTGGCTCATCATTCATAACCTTGAGGTAAAGCTTAGAATCAACTTTACTCTTGGTAAAGCCCAAGCTCGATAGGAAACTGTCAATTTTTACCATATCAAGATCTAGGAGTCTGTTTCAACCTGTACAGAGTCGAGTCTTTCTATCTTCAACTTCAAACCAAATTTTCAAATTACATTGTACCAATCTGGTACACTTTCTCAGCTGCAACCCAATCTGCACAATCATGTGCTAGCTCTATGTGCTCTCTGCAAAGCACTATCTGTCTCATTGCTTGAGAGTATGTCCTCTCCTCTTTCTGCAACTGTTCCCTCTGGAACTGGGACTCTTCACCTGCAGCTTCTATGAAGCTGAGAATGGTTGCTCCATTCTCATTATGACTGCTAAAATCTAGGAGTAACTCCTCTACTCCATCATGGCAACAACTTCATCTGAAACTGAGAGTGGCTCAATAATTGATACTGAAGGTAGCTCTTCTTATTTCATGGAGGTAAATCTATGTTGTATTGTAGTCATGTCTCCATGACCCAACTAATGTACTGCACCAACTACCACTCAATTTTAAATATGGGGATTTCTCCCCCTGCATCTCATACTATATATGAATCATGGCTGTTCTGGTTGTCTTTATGAATACTGGAACTATTTCTTCAATTACTGGAGTAAGTGTCTTGTCATAGTCTTCTCCCTCTTGCTGGGAGAATCCTATGGACACACAACAAGCTTTGTACATATGCAACATGCTTAATCTGTTATATCAATATTGGAAGTCAATACTGACTTCTCTTCTAGTCTCATGGAAAAATCCATATACTATTCTTTATGGCTGGCTTCCTTCTCTGTCACTGAAACAAGGGAATCTTTCCAGGAGATTTCATATCTCCTAGAAGTTTCTGAAGCTACGATCTAGTCTTCTCATGGCATCTGTCTCCCAGTCCTGGAGGTTGTCTCTTCATCTGATCCTTTCTG
>SNQJ01S0064168.1:21363-40846 GCA_010110895.2 Picea sitchensis | reverse complement strand
AAAAAATACTATAAATAAAAGATAGATGTGTGCATTTGAATATCATTCAAGCAAGAGATCAAGTCTGAGGCGCACAAAAGAGATCGGAGGTGCACTATAGGATTTGGGTTGTATTTTTGGGATTTAAAGGTGCACAAGAGAAGTCTAAAGGGTTTTCTTGTTCTAAGGTGTGCTATTAAGGATTGATGGTCTATGATGTTGCAAAGTACGTTGTTTTGAGGTTGTGATGTTGTATTCTAGGATTATATTATAATAATAATGCTATCATGTTCTTTAGAGCATGAAGGATAAATATGAGTAGGATTTTAAGCTATGGGTATGATGATGTTTTGAAATTCAAGAAGTCTGAAGCATGCAAGTGAAGTCAAATGTACATGTATGTTGGACATTGGGTTCAGTGATTCCCACGAGTTTCACGACATGGGTTAACCCTCTCTCATGAATCCTAACTCTGGAGATTGTGGCAGAGATTAATGCCTATGGGTTTTGGTCTAACAACAATCATAGTCCAACAAATGGTATCAAAGCGACAGGTCTCGAGTTTGAAACTCGCCCGACACGCGCTGGGGGGGAGATTGTTGGACATTGGGTTCAACACTTCCCACGAATTTGGTGACATGGGTTAACCCTCTCTCGTGGATCCTAACTCTGGAAATTGTGGCAGAGATTAAATCCTATTGGTTTTGGTCTAATGGAAATCATAGTCCAACATTGTCATGCCCATACTCTAGACATATCTCTGTGTTCACATATTTGTTTCTATATAAAATACAATCATTCGAACATGCATGGTATGATATGTACTCAACATCCAACATTTTCAACATTTTCTTTTCCTTTGTGAAACTATCGGGAAAGAGATTTTCACTTAGAAGTACCTTATCTTTGAGTAACCTGCAATTAGTGGGAAATAGAAATATACACTGTCATTAAGCATGAATAAAATAAACCATTTTCTTCCTTCATTGTGTGAAAATATTCCTTAAAACTTTAGGGAACTTAATGGTTAGTTACTTCAAAAGTGTCGAGAAACAAACATCTGACATACCTTACATTGCTTTCAAGTTGTATAGTAACATTGTTGTCCCTATATGGGTAGACCTTGCAAACCCCTGTACTCAACCAAATAGAGGGGTGGTGGAAGAATATTTCATGCTTTCGAAGAAGGTATCTATGACATTAATGTCATTCCCTATTTCATTTTGTTGGAATGAATCTAACAACATTCCCTTCATGGCTTAGGTATCCCACACGAAATCATCCGTACCAACCTCTATATCATTGCCTTCATCCCCAATATGTGAAGAAGTAGTGTTATTGTCAAGGTTTTGAATTGGTGACTCATGACACAGTGGGAATTGAATAGGTGGTTGTTTCAACCATTCTTGGTATTCTTCCTCTCCGATTTGTTTTTGTTTCGAAACAATATCACAACTTGATGTCATAGTGGGGTGCAATGGTTAATGGTGGACAGGTTGCTCGTTATCAAAATCCTGATTGTAAAAAAATTGAACATTACATCGATAATATTAGTAACACAATGCATTTAATATGTTCAAACATTATACCAAACACTTATTAGAAGCATGCACATTTTTTTCTCAATAATAAACATGAAACCAACCAATTTATAAAGCAAATGTTGAATTAAGAAATACATTTACATTAGTTCCATTGAAAATCCAAAAATGCAATTACTCAATCGTCTTTTTCTTACACCCTACAAGGTTGTATACATAAAAGAGATCTAATTCACAGTGTAATATCATTGACCTAGACTGGTTGCTGGAAGATGGCATATTAGGATTGGTAGGGTAAAGAAGCTTTCCATTTTCATTAAAAATCTTCTTACAATATCTTTCTCCTGATAAGAGCTTGTAGAATTTTGGGACTACGAGAATATATTGAGCATCTGAACTCTGTCCCGAATATTGATCATGCAAAATTCAATGAAACATTATTCAATTGCACCTGTATACATGTTGGATTGTTTTGGATGACCCAGATTCTACTTTAGGTTTCCAACAAAACAAACCATCGACCCTTTTGGAGACTAGAAGGAAAAACTGTGCACAAAGTACACCATGAAGTCTCACCCGAGATGGATTATGGGTGATTGCAGGACCCAAATGTCTACAATCGTGGAAGGGAGGCTACTGTGGGGATGTCAGACATTCTTTCTACCTCAACATACATCAGATATATCATTCTAACACATCATTTTATCCAAATCTACCAATCTATAACCAATTGCATTAATTAGGAATCATTTTGCAGTAAATATCATAGCTATTCTAGTGTGCGTTGCATTTTACTCCTACCAGATTCATTCATTCATCATAAACCATTGCAAGAAATAAGACAAACATTCCACATAGAGACACAAAGTTTTATCGTGGTTCACCCCTCTGGGCTACGTCAATAAATATCTGGCATTCTTTTCTCTTTTATTAGTCTTCATCAAGTTTATAGCACTGTGCGCATTACATAAGTGGTGAGGCTGACAAGATCACACCAAGATACACAACTTGTGACCTTACCCTCGGTCACAATTCATTTCTCTGAAACTCTCTCCAAAACTTACTCTAATATCATCCAAATATTCGTTCATGCTCATTCACTTATGCTCTAACCTCGGCCTAAAATACAACCACAACCTCTATATCACTATCATATATTTATATTACAAAAATGGGTTAAAACCCATTACAAAAGTTACCAAAACCCTAACCCACTCACCCTAAGTGGATTAGGTTTGTCCACATTCTAACTCCCTGAGCACGGCTGGTCCACAATCCAACCATTGTCCTCATCGATCCACATCCTTCTTCCTTCCTTTGACTTTTCTCGTTTCCTGGCGTTGTTTTTCCTTGTTTTCTGGTGCACACTCCTTTTCTATTCCATTTTCTAAGTGTCTTCATAGATTACCATGCTTTTCCCCAAAATGGCTTGTGCCAACAGGCCCCCAACACTCACCTGTGGCTCATCCCGAGCCACTCAAGTAGTGTTTACTTCCTACACTGATTTCTCTAGCACCTGGAACCTGCTTGAAACTTCTTCAACTTGAGATTTTACTTGCACGTTCGTTTCTGCTAAAGCCTCCACAATCTACGCAGTAATATGATCCTTCAACAATCTCTCACTCTCCAAGCTAATCTGTTCTATCTGACCCTTTAGTGCATCAATCTCATTAAGCATTTTTTCTATGAATTCTTGTAGTGTTTCCAACTGCACCTTCCTTGACTGCTTTTCTTCTTGTATAGTATTCAACTCTGTCTGCAAATTCTTCATTTCCTGCACACTTTTCAACCTATATGATATTGTCATCACTTTCTTCCTCTACTTCAGTTCTTGCACTACAATATTTATCCCTTCTTCTTTCCGGTCTAACTCCTTCCATTTCTCATCCTCTTGAATATGCATCCATAACTACACACTCTTATTATACAACTCTATGATTTCCTGGATCCTCCACGCAATTCTCTCCGTATGACCTGTAGTCTCCTGCTCCCTTTGTGTTCATACTTCTAGTGGAGTCCTAGGTGTTTCTAAGAGTTATGTCAACTCTATAATGTGGCTCCTATAATTCTCCATAGCCTGCACTTTTTTCTAAATTTTCTCCTATGTTGGTATGTTCCTTTCTTGTGCGGTGTCAGGAATAGTTTTAAAGACTTCTTCCAGCTGTTTCTCTATTCTTTCAGTGCATTGCTTTGCTTCTTCCCTCTCAAACTGCACCTGGTTAAGTTTCATTTCTAGTGTCTTCTTAACTTCGATGGAAAATTGTAAACTTGTAGCATCTGCACGGACCCTCAACTGAATTTCCCGTGTGACACTAATTTTAAGTTTGTATAGTGCATTCGTTGGAACCTTGGGCACTACCAAGTCCAAATAATCTATTTCCTTTAATGGTTTCTACGTTTTATCCTCATCAACCTGCACCATTCCTTGAGTGATCTGGAAATGTTCACTCCCCATGGCTATGATTTGTACTATCTCCTATTCTAGAACTGTTCTTTCCTTAGTATTTTTATGATATTTCTCTTGTTCTTTTTGTTGCGCTGTATTAAGTTGCAATTGTTCCAGTGTATCCTTGACCTCTGTTAGTTTCTTGATTATCTCCTCCCTTTGCTTCTCGACATCATACCATGATTCTACCATGCGATCCTACACTTTCTCTATGATTAGCTCTGCATCATCATTTGTGATTGTAAGCTCAGGAACACCATTATTCGCCTTCATCTTCTTGTGTTGGCCTGTTGTCTGCAATACTGTCCTTTTCATTGGTAGTGTATCTGTCTGCGCGGTTGTATTTGGTATATCCATATCTGGGATATCTCCACCTCTTGTTTCCTCCGTCATAGGAACATTTGTATCTTTATGTGATCCTCCATTTGGTTCTACTGTGTACTCCTTCTCCTATGCTGAAGCTTTTGGGATATTATACTTCTTCCTTGGATTTCGAGTGGTTGTACTACCCCCTATTTCTCTGGCACGCTAAGTTTCCTTCCTTGTATTGGCTGTTGGGATAGATGACTTCTTTGAAGGGAAAGCCCCTGCTTATTGCTTAGATATTGGTACCTTCTTTGGAATTACTGGCACCTTCCATTCTTCAGGCCAATCCTTCATGGCACACTGCACTTCTTCCCCTGTGACACAATACCTCAACTGTAGCCACTCCTTCTTAGGATCCCTCTTAGCCTGGATCCACATATTATGTCTTGTATCCTGAAAGTTAGCTATGCTTTAATGTTATTTCACTACTTTTGGAAGTATCCTCCATGTATTATCCAACTTCTCCTGCATCTCATCAAACAACATGGAAAAAATGCCATAATTTGCCTTCCTTTTCTTCAGATATGAAGTGTACCATAGTGTTGTATACTTTGTTGCACGACACTTTCCTGGACTGGTGTAAAATTTATTGTATTTTGGTTCTCCCCAACCAATCATTTCTATCAATATAATCAACCATGAATAATGAAACTATGATCCAAAATCCTATTTGTCCTTGCAGTCCTCCAAAAACAAGTTAAGTAGATATAGAGCCCAACTGAGTAGACTCCCCTTTACACACTGCGCGACTGCTACTATTAATCTTGTAGGTGCTTCCTCCTTGCGACACTTCCTCAAACGTTTACATGCCATCAATTTCTTCGCCAAAATCATTGATGGTTCACTGATTGGTTAATGATTATTTCCCGAGACCCTCTCTTAGTGCCATATTTCTTCTTAATCTCCTCTACTAAAGTTTTTTCGTTTGTCTTGTCATCCAAATATTGTTATGGTTTTTCTCCATATATCAGGAAACCTGTGATCTTTGTAATTAAGTCCACATATATTGATACATTCATCTCCATCCATAATATGCCTGCATGTACTAGTGCCAATAGTTGTTTCACACATGCATTTACATCTTTTCCCCTCCCAAAGTGGGGAATCACTAGCAGGTTCATGATCCCTGTGTTATATAGTCCTACAACCCACTATTTCAGCTCCAAAATGGGATCCCCTGATGAACCCGCTCCTCTACTCTCCACATACACTTCTTGTGCAAATTCAAGGAACTTTTCCATGTCTGTTACATCATGATAAACATACTTTAGTTTGTTAATAGACCCTAACATTTCACCAACTACTTTGTCTCTTTTAGGTATCTGTGACAATGATAGTGTTAACTCTTTTTTCTTGCTTGGTGTTCTTGGAATGATAGGTTTTCCCTAGTTTTCTTTTTTCCTACTGATGTGTTGGCATGTTTACATGCAGATTGTGATTTTCATTGATGGAAAGAATAACAGCAATGATGGCATGTCTATAGACAAAGAACAACAATGACAATGGTATGATTACAGACAAGAAAAGAAACAATGAGGAAAGCAACAATGATGGAAAACAGGGAAAGCATACGTTCAGGAGAAGCGAACAGTATTCAGAGATGAGAAAGCTTAGGAGAGATAGCATCCTCAGAAACACAGACGAGGTCCAAGTCATTAGGACTAGTAGAAGGTTAAAAGGTCAAAAAATTTGACACTTAGAAATTATTCCAAGTCGGGAGGATGCATGAGCTCAGGAGGAGGAGCGACAATGGTCATTAGATCTAGAGGACACATGGTGAGATATCAACATTTCACTGACTCGTAAGATCGAGAAGTCAAATATGAGAGTTGTAGGAACTCGCAATATGAGAAGTCATGAAATGATTTGGGTCATTGGATCCAGAGGACATGCGGCGAGAGATCAATATTTTGCTGACTCATGAATTGGAAGAGTCAAAGTTGAGAGTTGTAGGAACTCATGAAATACAAATTCACAATTTGATATAGACCATCAGATCACCAAGGATTGTGGGACTTTGATCTGTCAAGCATGGTTTCAGAATATTGAAAGTCACGAGACTCAGGGTTGACTCATGTCCAAATGACCGACATGCTAAATCGCAATTTGATCACAGCCGTTGATCAAAGGGAAATATCTGGACCATTGATCCGATATGGAGTACCTCGAAGTTTCGCGAGTTGAGATTTTAGAGGAAAATCATAGAAGGAGTTCGTGATATGAAAAACCACGAAGCACCCCTCGTTCTTGGCCCTTGATCACAGGTAGTGGTCACATTAACGGAAGAGAAGGGAAGGAGCTAGTTGTTCTAGGCTCCATTTCAAAGTTTCGTGAGTTGGGAAAACCGAGGTGACTCACAGTTGATCACCCAAAATTCATAATCATGAAATGACTGTTGGGTATGCATACGGTCACTGTCGATGGTCATGTGAAAGGAAGGTTCTTAGCCAGAAAAGATAACACCCACTATTGAGATTTCTCAATAAAAGAATAGGTGCCAAAGACACGAGCGCAGGGAGGTACTCTTAGTAACTGCAGAAAACGACTAATTGCTTCTACTAGAGAATTCAAAGAATCTCAGGGTGATCACCAAAGAAGCTGAAGAGTCTTGAGGTAATTGCCAGTGGAATGCAGACCCATCATAGAGACCCTTGACAGATGGAAAGTAGTTGAAGAAGGGAACTGTTAGAGAAGCTAAAGAACATCATCATAACGACCACTAATGATGAGCAGTCTGAGCATAACGACCATGAATGAAGAACAAACTGAGCGTAATTGCCAGAGGAGACGAAGAGTTAGCTGTATCATCTGACAGAGGTTGTGGGATCATAAATATACGCAGAATAGAGAAGAGCAAGTTGCTGTTGTTGGGAGTGATTCATGTGATTAGAAGCATGTTGTGTGAAGGAGTAGAAGCGGAGAGGAAGCAAGGAACATAAATGCATATATGAGAGAAGAACAGAAAGTGCAGCAGAGGCGAGGAGAGATAAACATTGATGCAGGCAGAACATAGAAGTGTAGCAGAACAATGATGAGACTGGTAAGCCATAGATAAATTCTATATCACTTTGATAAAGTTATAAAAACAAAAGATTAACATTTCAGGGTGGTTGGGAGGTGCTAGGGAGGATTGGTGTCCTCAGAGTTTCAAGTGGTTTCTTGAACACAGGGAGTTGTAACTTCCATCTGGTTGCAGCCAGAAAAACTAGGGTGGCAGGGTGGTGCAAGGGAGAACTATTGTTCTCTGTTTTACAGGTCGGTGCTTGTGTGACTGGAAGTTGGTGCTTCCATCTAGTTAGTGATGGAACACTTAGGGAGTTGGTGATTCCTTCTAGTGGGTGC
Organism: Picea sitchensis; assembly: GCA_010110895.2. Taxonomy (NCBI): domain Eukaryota; kingdom Viridiplantae; phylum Streptophyta; class Pinopsida; order Pinales; family Pinaceae; genus Picea; species Picea sitchensis. The sequence continues at coordinate 33,172 of SNQJ01S0064168.1, read as the reverse complement.
TAGAGAAACCAGAGAGTTGGTTCTCTCAGCAAGTTGCAGCTTGCAAAACAGAGGTGGTAGCCTCACAATGAGTTGGTGCTCATAAGAATGATAATGTACAGAAAATAAATATTACTTATCATATCAAGAAGAAGAGGTTTTTACCCTTTATGGGTTTCCTCAGGAAATATCTGTCTCTCTATATTTCATGTGTGTGATTGATGTTGAATGTTTTATTTCTTACCTCCCTGCATAATTGCGATTGTAATTAAGAGATTTGTAAAAGTTTAAAATAAGCATAATTGTTTAAGCACAGTGACAACTGATTCACCCCATGTTAAACATTATTTTGGTCACCTTGATGATGATTTTACAAACATGTGTTCAAGCTCTCAAAATGATATTTTGCCTGAGAAAAGAAACTAATTTCTTCCTCTACAAGACTAATTTTTGGAAGGATGCCGCAGGCTGCAAGTATTACACAGTGCATAATTCCTTGATTTCCATAGGCTTCTCTATACCTAGCTCACGGGGTTTCCGCAGGTTGCTATATAGGCAGGGTGCGACGACGTTTGAAGGCTAAAAGAAGATAGAGGTTCAGGAAGTTTCTAGAAGGGGAATCTTCTAGAATGTGAGGTGGCATCCGTATGTTTGTGATCTTACTGGTTTCTCAGATTTGGTGGGATCATCCTCATCCTTTTAACCACTTCACCTTATCCTATATAATCATGGGCTTCTCATGGAAAAGGTTAAGCAAGATTAAGCAGAGAATTGATGAAAGAATAGGCTGAAGACTGTGTGAATAATCTTGTTTCAAGTGATGCTTGAGGCCTCCATTTGTCCATCAAGATTTTGTGGATTCTCTTCATACGAATTTCATAGCAAGTGTATGTGTGTTGGAACGAAGGACCACTAAAAGGGAACTTGCTACATCAAGGCAATTCCGTTGTATCTTCTACTTTTCATTAATATAATACAGTGGCACGTCTCTCTCCCATAAAATCATTAGTATTTTATTACATGACTCCTTGATCACATGTTTAGGTTGTCATTGAATTCTACTATTGTTGCTTTCACGTTGGTTGGTTTGTGTCATTGCAGATCTGATTTCACAGGAGCACTGGAGTGAAGCAGGGACAAAAAAGATATAAGGAAGTGATTCATAAGGTATTTCATCTATTCCTTCTTTGGTAGTAAACTCAATGATCACAACTTAGGGAAAGCATCATGTTCCATCTCGTTTTGTTCTAGATCCAGGTGGATCTAGGGGGATTAGTTTATGTCTGCATTCACCGATTTACCCAATAACAAAATTGGCGACCCCACTGGGGATACAACTTATTTGTGGTTTTTTGTGGGCCATTTACTTTTAGCCTATATTTTTCTTTCTATTTCAGTCTCTGAGTCCGTGGGAGATCCAACAAGACTCTTTGGACCTGAAATTTTCCTCAGACCTTCCCTCCTTTTTCCAAAATTTATTTGTTTGCAAACACTTCCGTAATGTAACCTATACACAGCCTGCGGAAACCTTTGATTTACGCACCCCAAAAGTTTATCCTAGTGTGGTATTTATGCATCCTAATTCTTTCTATCTTGCAAAAAATGTTGATTTCTGCACTGTAACCTATCACTGGGTCGGAACGACGTTTGCAATTTTTTTTGGATCGGGTCTGGTCACCTCTTGATACCTAGTTTTTCTTTATCAGCTGGGAGGAAATTTTAATGCCAGTTCTTGACTGTTTTCTTGAGTGTTTAGCTTGTTGTCGATTGGTTTTCGGAGATCGAACACCTCTCTTAGTCATTTTCCAGTTTCATTTTTTATTTTTATCAACAAGGATATAATCTCTGATCCCGCATCTGATTGCTTGATTGATTGAAAATCTTTTGATTGGATTTAAATGTTTTGGATTGATTACGTTTTCTGGATTGCTTGTTGACTGGAAAGATATTTGTTCATTCACATTTGATTGAATACTTTCTTGTCATTTTTCACTTTTATCTTCATTGAAAGTTTGACTTGGGTGATTGTTGAGTGTACTGTTTTTCTTGGATTACTTGTACTTTCTTCGTAATACCCCTGATTCAGTTTTAGAAAGGAGGAATTTAAAGTCACTTATTCTATTAAGTAATCGTTCATAAGAAAGTTCTTTGCATTCAATTTTCTTTTTTTTAAAAGAAAGAAGAGAAAAATTGATAAGTTTCATTGTTTATGGTTGTTTGAAATTGAGCCCATTCAAGAAAAAGAAAGTACTTTTCGTAGATTACATCATTCCGGAAAGATATCTTCTCCCTACTGTAGATAGAATTCATTGAAAAAAAATTGCACCATTCATTTTCTATTTGCACATCATTGGGTCAAGGTCTCATACAACATTGGTTTCATTTCTATATCCCTCTTGCGTAAACAACAACCTATAAAAACACTATGTAATTTTAAAATTCACTTAGCAACTTTTATTTTCTAGAGTCTTTTACACCAACATTAGCTAGGCTAGTTCTTTGGAATAGGTTGTGAGGCACACTCTCCAAAGCATAAAACACACAATAGTATCTTGTGATAGGAAGTGTTCAAATCCATTGGCAACAATTTGTCCTGGGAAGCCCTTCTCACACAAGGGTCAAACCTGAGGTCTCATTAAGACTGGAAGAGTTACTCACCCTGCTTTGTTGGTCTTGGTGTAGAGATTGCGCATATTATGGGGGTCACTTAAAAGGTATACCCACAATGATGAGTGGAAGCCTTTTGAGTTGATTTCGGGCTAGATACCCTGCCCTTGTGCGTGGATCGGACTGTCGACTGTTTCCCTAGGCATCACTGTTGTTCTTGGTAACCTTAGTAGCCTATCTTCATAGGGTCTTACACAAGGTGACTGTGGAGGGGCAAGTCTTCATGGTACCTGGAATCGACGTTGGACAAACTCACTCGGGCTCCTTGGAGGGTATACCCACAATTATGTGTGGGATCTTGCACTAGGGTGTAAGTTCGTTAAGCATGTCATCAACGTAACTTTTCCACCTGCTCTACCCTAGCCCCTTCTTGTCTTGACTTCGTGATGTTGGATTTCATCACCAACTAGTGACTTTGAAATAAGAAGGTTTTGTTTTCTTGGTGTGATTCCTATATTATATTAGCGACTGTTGTTGTTTTCCATAGTTGGCCATAGATTTTTTCTGTAAAGTATTTGGTTCGGGCAATATTGACCCTCCACGTCGTTCATGTAGAATGCAAGGCCTACCCCCGGAATATCCAGAAGGTTCTCAACCCTTGCCTACTAATCCACTGGAGGGCTCTCCACAACAGAGTGAGGTCCAAAACACTCCCACTTCACAAGTGGAAAGAACCGACTCTTTAGATGATTTTCGAGTTTCTGATCCTCTAGAGTCTTTTTGACTTCCTCACGGTTCTGAGAGGCATATTCTTCAGCCAAATTCATCCAGAGAACTTGTTGTTCAGACTTCTGGAATACCAACCGGACCTTTCGTAGGCCCTGAAGGCCAGGATCCTTTCTGGACTACTGACATATTTAGAACCCCGCCCCATACAGTGTGGGATGTTTTTAGATTAGGGGTAGGTGTTGATATATCTGTCGAACCCAAGTTGAACGAAACGTCTTCTACAGACACGATACCCCTAGATCATTCTACCAGTACAAATGCCTATATTTTCATTGGTTCAGACACCCAGTCAGTCGGTCCTAGCTCGACCATCCCCCTTCAGATGGCCCATTCTACAATGGTCCCAAGCGCTACGACTATTCCCACCGTGAATATGGTGGCTAGCCAAGCTACCATTGGCACACCTCTTTCGTCTAGACCTATTCCATTGCTTCCTCCTAGGTATAATGCTTTGAATACTTCTATCCCTATTCCTACTCAAGTTCCATCCAGAGCTTTTGGAGTTTTTACTCCTCCTAGGTACAATCCTACTTCTGGTTTCATTCCGATACTTCCCCAGGTTCCCTCCGGAGGGTCTTATCTACCTTTTATCGGAGGATCCGACCCTAGTGGCTACAACCCAAGTGGAGGCATTACGTAGTCTTTCATGCCTAATTATCATATTCCTGTTAGGGGACAACCTCCTTTTGGAGGCCAACCTCCTGCTGGGGGGAAACCTCCATTTGGGAGTCCACCTCAAATTGGGACACAACCCCTATTTGGAGGACAACCCCCACCTACTCCACCCTATGGACAGAACATACCAGCATCCCTGGCCCAGTATTGAAACTTTCTCACCTAGGGTAAACATCAATCAACTGGGGGGAAACAACCTCAAGCTATCTCTTACATACCCCCTAGTTCAGGACATCCATACCCAGGTTCTTCCAATCCCATTTGGGGTTCGAACGTTCAATATAGTGTCCCTTTTCAAGGGAACATCCCTAATCAGTACAACCCTATGGGCTACATGCCTCCACACCCACACCCGAATCTATCAGGATCTTCGCATCACATGCAAACTGCTTATGGTCCTACTGGTATACCGACGAGACTTCCTCCCCAAAGTCACCAGTACCCTCACGTGAATAGACAGTTTCCCTTTTTAGCCACTTTGGATCTACTTGACTTGTCTAGAATCCCGAATGACCCTATCGTACATTCTCCTCATTGGCCCATTATACCAGCCAAGTTATCGTCCAACATTCCCAAATTTGACAGTAAACCTGGAGAAGACCCAAACAACCATGTCATGAATTTTCACCTTTGGTGTTCGTCCAACTCTTTGATGGACGACTCCATTCGGTTACGACTCTTCCAACGAACTCTTATGGGTTCAGTTGCAAAGTGGTATATAGAATTAACACGAGGCTTCTTCACCAAATTTAATACTCTCACCATGGATTTCCTTACACAGTACTAGTTGTCGATCCGTTATGAAATAGCAATCGAGATTTTGAGTTCCTTCAAGAAAAATAAGGTCACTCACATCTCCGATCACATTCATGAGTGGAGACAAAGACGACGTTTGGTCAAACTCGATCTTCTCGATCAGTTATTGGCAGAGTGGTTCACAAAATCATTTGTGAATAACATCTCTTGAGACATTGCGATGGGTGGAGTTGTCATAGAAGAACAGGTGATCATTCGCGCTCAATACCTTGATCTCGTTTATTCACAAATGGGTACTCTTTACGACTTACTCCCTGATGCACCTCACCCTTCTACCACTGCTACCTCAACTACCCCTATCGCTTCTGATGCGGATGATGGTGTGATTGACACTTTCCATGCTCAACCTCAATCTACGCAAGCCTCTCCCATCAACCCCAAGTCTAATGCTTCAAATGTTCAGAAGGCTCTGACTCCTACTCCTTCCACTGACAAAACCTTTGAGGTTAACTCCATTCAAACTACCCTTGCCGGAAAGAATAAATATAAAAAAGGGAAGGGTAAGAACAAGAAGGATAAAAATAACTCGCAATCCAAGAAAACCAAAACACAACCTATTGATGATAAGGATCAACGTAAACCGAGATATCCTTGCTTTATCTATGGTGATGATCACTACATGAAAGATTGTCCAAGATGTGTTGAGGTCACTAAGTTCCTTCAAGGGACTGCGAAGACTCCCACACCTGCCATTTTGTCACAACCTTTCCCTTCTCAACAGCAGGCCCAATTAGTCATTCGTGACCAACCCTCTCCTTCCACCACTTCATACGTCCTTATGTGTACGTGTGATTAAAAAAAAATGACATTTCTATCGCCACTTGGGCAAAATATTACTCTCCGTCAAAGGAGAAAGTTGATGATACACCACCTTCATTGGTACAACCAACTCCCTGGAATTCACCTCCCAACGGTCCTCTTCATATCGAAGGAACGAGCCTCGATACAGTTCTCCACCCTCCTCTAAAGGGATTTGTTCTAAAGTATGCCTTCAACCCTCATGCACGTGCTTCTCAAAACTACAATATTGTAGAAGATCTTGCGCAAACACCCTTCGTGATGTCAGCTCTCGAAGTCCTTCAAAGTTGTCCCACGCAGTGAAAGGCTCTATTAAGGTCTATTGGTGGAATTGACCCCACAGATACAAATTTGATAATATTTGACCTGGAAGATCACATTCCAAGGCTACCTCCTCAACTGGCATTTTAGATATAGGTTTTCATAGAGAACGAGAATATATATAGAACCATCATTGACGAGGGAGCCTCGACATGCATCATGTCTATTACTTGTTGGAAATCCATCAGCTCTCCTCCTCTCACTGAATCACACAACACACTCAAAGTCTTCAATGGCTCTAGTTTTAAACCCTACGGTGTTCTTCCTTCGTTTCCTATTACGTTGGAAGGAAAAATGGTCAACGTCAAGGTCGAGTTATTCGATGCACCTCTCGATTAAAACCTCTTACTTGGTCGTAGCTGGATTGATTCCATGCGTGAAAATATCTCCACTCTTTTTCGTGTATTACGTTTCCTACACCAAGGAAAGGTGGTTACTGTGGACCAACTGGCCTTCTTTAACTCTGATTCTTGTACTAGCAAGGTACCTTTCATTCGAAGACACCTCCCGAGTATGAGAATGTCGGTGTGGGTCTTCTTAAGGATTCTACTTTGATGGGTACATTCCCAATCCCACCACCCGACATTCCACTTCCTTTCGTCGCCTCAATCAACATGATCTCTACCTCTATCCCCTAAACCCTCGCGTCTCATGACTGGTGGATAGTACCCAACCCTGGTGATTATCTTCTCTATGAAGAACAAATGCATTTGAATTCGGTTGAATCCGCTTATCAAGCCATTCAATTGGCAACCCATTCTACCCCCTCTATTGGTGATTCATCTCCTGATCCGTTTCACATCATTTTTCCTACGGACAAGATGATTATGTCCGTTATGTCCATGGAAGATACCCCATGGAACGATGGGAATCATCGTTCCATTCTCTTCCTCGAACAACACACCATAGAGAGCTACCAATGGATTTCGATTCCGTTGACCGTTGTAGTCATTTCCTCTGTTCCTGAGTCAAACCACGATGTACTTTACGAAGGGAACTTGAGTAATATTTCACCCACTCTTCCTCTTGACATATCCATTAAGCCTGGAGTTGTCAAAAATGTTCATATCGGAGCCGCTTGTTCCAATGATGAAGTCGTCACTTATAAAGATATTTTTCAAGAATTCCGTGACGTTTTTTCTTGGAGCTACGAAGAGATGTCGAGTATTGACCCTGATATAGTTATACACAAAATTAAGACTTATCTGAATGCTAAACCCGTTTGGCAGATACTTCGCCCAGTCCACCTCCATAAAGCCTCCACCATCAAACTTGAAGTCGAAAAACTTCTCAAGGCTGGTTTTATCTATCCTGTGGCTTTAATCGATTAGGTTTCCAATCTCGTTCTGGTCAATAAAAAACAAGGCACGATCCGTGTATGCGTCGATTATAGGGATATTAATAAAGCTTGTCCCAAGGACAACTTTCCAACCCCCTTCGTTGACCACATCATCGACGATAGTGCCGGGAGTGAAATATTCTCATTAATGGATGGTTTCTCTGGCTATAACCATATCAACATTTTACCCGCGGATCAACACAAAACTGCTTTCATTTGTCCTTGGGGTACTTTCACCTACTAGAAACCTCCTTTCGGTTTAAAGAACACTGGTGCAACTTTTCAACGTGCCATGTCTTATTCTTTTCATGATATAAAGCACATCGTACAACCATATCTCAATGATATACCGACGCATTCCATGTGTCGCCAAGACCACCCAACCCATCTCCGAGCCATTTTCCTTCGCTGTCGTTACTACCGCATACATTTAAACCCACACAAATTCATTTTTTGTGTGGAGTCCGACCGACTTCTGGGTTTTATTGTGTCATGTATGGGAATTAGGGTGGATCCTCTGAAGGTTGAGTCCATCCTAAATCTACCTCCTCCTTCTACCTTATGCCAACTCCAAAGTTTGCAAGGGAAGGAAAATTTTTTGCGTCGTTTCATCCCAAATTACATTGAGTTAACATTAGGATTTACTTGATTGTTAAAGAAAGGTTCTACATTCATCTGGGACAAGCCTGTGAGCAAAGCCTTTGAATATTTGAAGCTTGCCCTTACACGTACACCACTTCTTTTCCCACCAGATTACAGTCGAGATTATTTTCTTTACCTCGCCGCTTCAGACTCTACCATTTCCATGTTTTTAGTCCAAGAATATTATTTGCACAATCAACATGTAATATATTATTTGAGTCGGAGTCTCACAACTATCGAAGCCAAATATTTACATGTGGAAAAATTGGCCTTGGCAGCTATTCAAGTTGTTCAACGTTTTCGTCACTATATCCTATTACGCAAGACCACTGTCATTTCTGCTTGCAATCCTATGCAACATATCCTTACATGCCAATTTCTAGGGGGCAAGTACTCCAAATGTATTTTCATCCTCCAAGAGTTCGACTTAGAATTTGAACGCGCTAAGTCGAAGAAGTCCCTGGTTTTTGCCGAACTGATATGTGACCTTCCCTCTGTTGAGACAAAAAATGTGGGAGAGGATTCCCTACCAGACGAATCCCTTTTTCTAATCAGTTCTGATGATTCTTGGTATGGAGATATCATCATTTATCTCCAGACTCAAACTTTCCAGCCCAAAATCTCTAGTACAGATCGTCCTCGCATACGGTATCGAGCCCATCAATACATCATTCTCGGTGACACCCTTTATCGCCGTGGTGTTGACTCTATATTATGACGTTGTCTCACCTTTGATGAGGCTGAGAAAGTTTTGAATGAATGCCACTCTAGACTGTGTGGCGGTCATATGTATGGGTATTCCACTGCCCAAAATATCTTACGAGCATGATACTTCTGGCCTTCTTTATTTAAAGATTGTATAACTGCTATCCATAAATTCCATGCTTGCCAGACATAGAATCATAAGATAAGATCTCATCCTGCTCCCTTACACCGTGTAGTTTCCATTGGACCTTTCACTAAATGGGGTATCGATTTCATGACATGTAACCCTCAATCGGTCGGGGGGGCATGGATACATTATCGTAGCCATGGATTATTTCACGAAATGGACCGAGGCGATGCCTACATTCGACAATACCGAAAAAAATGCATCCCTATTCATATTCAATCATATCATCACACGATTTGGAATCCCGCAAGCTATCATTACCGATCACGGTATCCATTTCTGAAACTTCATGATGTCTGATGATGCAGGAACATTGCCAACACATCAAGCGAGCTAGCGCGGAAGTGGAGGACAACTGGACAAGCCAGGAAATTAATTTTTTGAAAATGCTTTGAAATTGTTGTGCAAACCTTAAATGAGTCATTTAAGAGATGGAGCACTTGTATATTGTAATGGACCTTGAGCGGATAGCTCTCGTCCTTAGTAGATAATCGACATTTAAGATAATTAATGCAAGTAGATAGGATTTTAATTCTAGATTTGATAGCCTAGAGTCCAAGAGGGAAAATGGATATAGACACCCTGATTGTATCATTGTAACATTATCAATTATTGAAGCAGGAGAGAGCAAGAGCATGCAGAGAATTGTATGAAGAACACCCATGTACAGATATTTGAATTAATAGAAGAAAGATTTGATTCAAATTCATGGTTTGTGTTGTTTCTCTGTGTATTGATGTTATGCTCATGAATGTTTGCTTCCTGTCTTACATATGCTTTTATATGCTGTGTATGTGATTTCATGGTTGAGTTGAAGTCTGAGAGGGAGAGTGAATGAGTTTCAATTGTTTCTTTAATTGAGCCAGAGGATTCCTGCAAGGAGTGCAGTCGAATTGTCCGCAAGGAGTGCGTTGACAGAAGGGTTCAATTAGAGATAGATTTTGTTCTCATTTCATCGAAAGTGCAGTTAGGCACAGTGTCGTGCAAGGAGTGCACAGGCCAGGGAAAGTCTCAGAGTTGCGATTCTGAGCGAAGGGACTAAAGGACTACTGCTGTAGGAGTGCATAGAGTCGAAGAAGACTTCAACACTTAGATAGTTGTTGAAGGGTTGCCGGAAGGAGTGCGCGCAAGAAGTTCTCAGAGGACTTGCGAGTCAGTGGGAAGCTCAGGAGGAATAGGCCTACAAATTCACTGAAGGATAGTGTAGGGGAGTTACTACTGAAAGCTGCAAGAAGCATCGTAAGTTACGTGCAGGAGGACAAGTTCCAGGAAGGAACACCGTCATTTCGTAGAATCGTCAAAGGAAGGAACGGACGGACGAAATTCTCCGAGGAGATTTCATGAAGTTCCGAGGGCCGTGGATCTTGCGGAGGTGCTGAGAGGTTATAGTGTAGGTGTGGAGAGGTTCGAAGCTTAGGAGGGCAGGAGCATTGATCAGGATCACGAGGACTGTGGGTTCTACTCGTGGATCGGCATATCGGGAGTTCGTGAAGTCGAGACTCCAAATTGTTGCAACGGAAGTCGTGATATTGCGATACGCGATATTCCGGCGGTTGCGTAGATAGTGTGGGACACGGGGAGTCAGAGAAGTGAAGTCGCGAGGGAGAGAGATCGTGAGTTTTGGCATCTCGGACATCAGGAGTTGATGTGGAAGTTATTCAACCTCGCGAGTAGTGAAGTCGCGAGGGAGCGAGATTGCGAGTTTCGGCGTCTCAGGTATCGGGGGTTGGAAAACTGCGTGCTTGGTATCACGAGGAGTGAAGTCACGATAGAGCTGAAGTCCTGATAGAACAGAGAGAGAGAAAGTCAATGAATGACTGACCATCGGGTCTCGGAGACTCGAGAGCTTAGAGGTTGACAGTGAACTTGCNCTTGGAGTTCTTCGGGCCGTGAACGGAAGAATATCCTGTGTGAGCGCGTGGACCTTCCGACTTGCGGGTGGTGAAGGAGCCGCGTTGAGAGAAAATGGTATCAGAGCGGGAATATTTCTTTGCTTTCTGTAGCGGAGAAGGAAGTAAATTCGCCATGCCGCCAAGAAGAGAAAGGAAATCACCTAATCCAGAGGACAGGGAGGTGCGAAGAAGGGGCAGGCAGGTAGTCAATCTAGAAATGGAGAGACAGATGAGAGATCTCCGAGCAAGACTCAAAGACATGGAGACAACACAAAGATGCGAAGTCGGTGCTAGAGATTTCAGTGATTCCGAAGTTTAAGAGGAGGATGGACATGAAGAAGAGCGTTTGATCAAAGCCATTTCCAAGATGGGTGCAAAGGAAAAAATGGACATTCCAGTCTATGAAGGAAATCGGGATGCCGAAGAGCTACTAGATTGGATTAGAGCTCTTGACACCTACTTCGATTATGAAGATGTCGAAGAGGACAAGAAAGTCAAGCATGTTGTTATGCGCTTGAAGGGACATGCAACATTGTGGTGGGACGAGCTACAAGTTGACAGACGCTGCAAAGGCAAGCAGAAGATTAAAAGTTGGGATCGAATGATTGCGAAGATGAAGGCAAAGTTCATCCCAAGAGATTACCAAATTACTCTGTTCAGGAGGATGCAGAACTTGAGTCAGAAGCTGATGACAGTGAAAGAATACACTGAAGAATTCTATCGGCTGAACATTAGAGCAGGTCATCAGGAGAGTGATGATGAGAAGGTTGCTAGATATCTGAATGGTCTGAGATACGACATTCAGGATGAATTAAGCATGGTTACCATCAGGACGGTGGAGGATGCTTATCAGATGGATTTGAAAGCAGAAGAGAAGCTGAGCCGAAAGCAAGGTCAGCGAGGGCGAGGCAGGAGTCAGCCCAGAGGAAAAGCAGTTGCCCAAGAGAAATACCAGAAGCCCAAGGGAGAATGGAAGAAACCTAAGTGTAAAGTTGAGAGAGGTGTAACCTCACAGAGAGGGCCATATGTTGAATAGAGAGGACAACAAAATGATCAACG
>SNQJ01S0064168.1:2652-18460 GCA_010110895.2 Picea sitchensis | reverse complement strand
CAGTGAACAGGAGCATAGGCAGAAGTCCATTTCAGGTTGTATATGGGATGTAGCCAAGAGGAGTTTCTGAACTAAGAGATTCAGAACAGATTGCTACTAGCAGTTCTAGTGCAGAAGAATTCGCTGAGGCGATGAAAGAACTGCACAGCAGGGTGAAGAAGCGTTGTTGAAATCAAATCAGGAGTACAAGCGTAGAGTAGATCAACATCGGAGACAACTTCAGTTTGAAGTTGGTGATCTGGTTTTGGCACACTTGAGGAAAGAAAGGTTCCCGAGGGGAACATACAATAAGCTAAAGATGAAGAAAATCGGGCCATGCAAGGTCTTGAGAAAATTCGGAGAAAATGCTTACGAGATCGAATTGCCGGATGGCATTGGAATATCTCCGATATTCAATATCGCAGATTTATACCCATACAGGGCTGGAGAAGCAAAAACTGGAATAGAAGAGCTAGTGATCCAGTGGTTGAAATAGATGCCAGTTGTAGAGAAGCCACAGATGGAGTGCATACTGGACAAGAAAGTGGGTAAGAAAACCCGAAGGAAAGAATACTTCGAGTATCTGGTCAAATGGAAGGGCCACCCAGTGGAAGATGCCAGCTGGGAGACTGAAGCAGAAATACAAAAGCATGGATGAACCGTGCAGGAGCTCATGGACAAGATCCCATGAAATTTTTCAAGACGAGGAGTATGATGCAGGAGCATCGCCAACACATCAAGCGAGCCAGCGCGGAAGTGGAGGACAACTGGACAAGCCAGGAAATTTCTTTTTTGAAAATGCTTTGAAATTGTTGCGCAAATCTTAAATGAGTCATTTAAGAGATGGCACACTTGTATATTGTAATGGACCTTGAGCGGATAGCTCTCGTCCTTAGTATATAGTCGACATTTAAGATAATTAATGCAAGTAGATAGGATTTTAATTCTAGATTTGATAGCCTAGAGTCCAAGAGGGAAAACGGATATAGACACCCTCATTGTATCATTGTAACATTATCAATTATTGAAGCAGGAGAGAGCAAGAGCATGTAGAGAATTGTATGAAGAACACCCATGTACAGATATTTGAATTAATAGAAGAAATCTTTGATTCAAATTCATGGTTTGTGTTGTTTCTCTGTGTATTGATGTTATGCTCATGAATGTTTGCTTCCTGTCTTACATATGCTTTTATATGCTATGTATGTGATTTCATGGTTGAGTTGAAGTCTGAGAGGGAGAGTGAATGAGTTTCAATTGTTTCTCTAATTGAGCCAGAGGATTCCTGCAAGGAGTGCAGTCGAATTGTCCGCACGGAGTGCGTTGATAGAAGGGTTCAATTAGAGATAGATTTTGTTCTCATTTCATCGAAAGTAAAGTTAGGCACAGTGTCGTGCAAGGAGTGCGCAGGCTAGGGAAAGTCTCAGAGTTGTGATTCTGAGCGAAGGGACTAAAGGACTGCTACTGCAGGAGTGCGCAGAGTCGAAGAAGACTTCAACACTTAGATAGTTGTTGAAGGGTTGCCGCAAGGAGTGCGCGCAAGAAGTTCTCAGAGGACTTGCGAGTTGGTGGGAAGCTCAGGAGGAATAGGTCTGAAAATTTGCTGAAGGATAGTGCAGGGGAGTTACTACTGAAAGCTGCAAGAAGTGTCATAAGTTACGCACAGGAGGACAAGTTCCAGGAAGGAACACCGTCATTTCACAGAATCGTCAAAGGAAGGAATGGACGGACGAAATTCTCCGAGGAGATTTCATGAAGTTTCGAGGGCCGTGGATCTTGCGGAGGTGCTGAGAGGTTATAGTGCAGGTGTGGAGAGGTTCAAAGCTCAGGAGGGTAGGAGCGTTGATCAAGATCACGAGGAGCATGGGTTCTACTCATGGATCGGCATATCGGGAGTTCGTGAAGTCGAGACTCCAAATTGTTGCAACGGAAGTCGCGATATTGCGATACGCGATATTCCGGCGGCTGCGTAGACAGTGTGGGCCACTGGGAGTTGGAGAAGCGAAGTCACGAGGGAGTGAGATCGCGAGTTTCGGCGTCTCGGACATCGGGAGTCGACGTGGAAGTTATTCGACCTCGCGAGTAGCGAAGCCGCGAGGGAGCGAGATCGTGAATTTCGGCATCTCGAGTATTGGGGGTTGGAAAACCGCGTGCTTGGTATCGCGAGGACCGAAGTTGCGATAGAGCTGAAGTCCCGATAGAACGGAGAGAGAGAAAGTCAACGACTGACTGACCATCGGGTCTTGAGGACTCGAGAGCTTAGAGGTCGACAGTGAATTTGTGAAGCCGCAATTTTTGATCCTCCGATAAGTAAAGAAAGGGGGATCGCATGAAGAGAATCTGTGGGTGCAGATTTCTCGATAGGGAAATAGAAGAACCTTGGAGTTCTTCGGGCCATGAACGGAAGAAGATCCTATGTGAGCGCGTGGACCTTCCGAACTGTGGGTGGTGAAGGGGCCGCGTTGCGAGCATCCGAGCTTACTGAAACGTTGGGTCTTCGGCATGAAAACTCAACCCCCTACTATCCGTAGGCCAATGGCCAAGTTGAAGCGATAAACAAGGTTCTTATCACCATGCTTCGACAGATAATAGGAATTCACAAAACAAGTTGGCACACGATGTTGTTTTCAGCATTATGGGCTTATCGGACTTCCTTAAAGACGACCACAGGATTTACACCCTTCCAATTAGTGTATGGTATCGAAGCTGTTCTACCGATTGAATGTGAGATACCATCATTGAAACTAGTTGTTGAACTTATCACAAACACCTCTGTCGAAGAAGAACATCTATTGTATCTGATCCAATTAAATGAAACCCGTCATGATGCCACCCTGGTTATTGAAACCCAGAAAAAATGCGTCAAAGCCCAGTATGACAAACATGTCAAGCCACATGTTTTCTCTGAGGGTGATCTAGTTCTCCTCTATGAACAAGATCGTGATTTACTATGGTCCAGAAAATTTGAGGCTATGTGGCGAGGTCCTTATATTGTCAAACGAGTGTTGGAGAATGGATCCTACGAGTTAGTAGATTATAATGGAATTCCTTTGAGTGAACCCATAAATGGGATTTACTTGAAGAATTACTATGCTTAGGCTATCTTTGCATGAGTGCTTGTATTTTTACTGTATCATACTTTTTGTGTGCTACTTTTTATTTGTGTGTGTTTTTTACGTTATTTGGTTTCCACTCTCGACCGCTTACCTTGCATTGTGCTTGGTTTCCATATGTCAGAGTCTTCGCTAGCCCACATTGGCTTCACCGATGGCGCTAGTCGTAGTACTCAGAACCTAGCTTTTGTTGCATGGGAAATCTATGCACCTACAAATGAACTTATTAGTCTGCGTGGTGTTTGCCTCGGTCGTGCAACCAATAATATCACAGAATATAGCACAGTCATTGAATTATTAATCGATGCTATTTCACTTGGGATCCATCACCTAGTTGTATGACTCGATTCAAAACTAGTAGTACTGTAGTTAAGTAATGTCTATGATATCCGAAGTCCTACTTTGTTACGAGTATATCTACGAATTTGCCTCTTGGAACGTTGTTTTGATTATATTGAGTATCAACACATTCCTAGATGTCTAAATACATTAACTGACGCATTAGCTAATTATTTGTTAGATAGACATCTGAGACATTTATAAATCCAATCACACATCACATGTTGTATACAAAGAAAAATAAGCCGGTAGAAGCCTCATGTATATATATATATATATATAACGATAATTTTTTTTAGAAAAAGGTGTTTTCCGTCCGAAGACCAAAATATCAAAATATGAAGCCCACAACTTCTACAAAATAGCATCATGGGTGCTGCTCAAAGTAGCATACCACTGCCCGTTCCACCCTACGAAGTAGTCGACTGAGTGAACCAAACACGCCTATGGTGTGGCACTGATATCGCCTTGGGATCTCGTTGATCGAGATGTCTGGGATGTCTGCTGTCAATCCCTCTAGATTCTGCTCGACTGCTTCATAATCGTCGACATCCCATCTTACTACTACTGCTACTTCCCCTCGCCTCTGAGCAGGGTATGTACCCGAAGGCCAGTGTGACCCTACATCTGCATGGTCAAAATGTTTGATTAGTCATTGGATAGAGAGCATATATATAAAAACATCTTATATTTTAAAAATTTACAAAAACACCATAAAAGAAAAATGTTTTTCTTACCTACGTCCCCCCACTGAAAATCCTCAGGTAGAACCAAGTTGGGGTCATTGCGAGAGTCCAGCCTGACATACGCGTAATCATCAATCATCAATATTTGAGGCCTCAACCAATCAAAAAATGCATCGTTGTATTTAATAATGGGACCCGCTACATGTCGGGCCATGAGATCACACCACCGCTTCATCCATGAATCTCGTGGTGCTAGTATACTCCACTCTACCTATAGACGTAAATGAGGGACTCTTTCTAAGAATAAAGACACTAAAATGGATCCATACCCAAATTTCTTCAGCTCCCCATTCTTGCTTTTGGTCAACTGTCTCTTCATACTGCGAAGAATACCATTGCACCAGTTGAACACATGAGGTTTTGTGCATTCCACGACATACTGAAAATAACTCTGAAGATCCATGTGCAAAGATGCACTCCACGCCATCCTTGCGATGGTGAAAAGAATAGTTCTGAGAGTCAAATCCTGAATGCCTCTGATGGCTACCTTGCCTTTGCGTCTCTCGGCCTTATGTTCACAATAGCGACTAATGTATTCACTCATCAGAAGGCCTCCACCTTGACCTCCTCTTAAGGTCACGTGTGCTCCACAATGAGATAACCTCGTCAAGAAGTAAATGTCTTCGATGTACAAGGAAGGAACATGGACACCCACATGAAATACATGCTGGTCTATGTCCCACATGTGGACCAGGTACTCTAGTAGCCTCAACTGGGCTCTCATGCCCTGGATTTTGAAAATTTTTAATAATCCGCACTGTCGAAGGGCATTGACGGTGCCTGGATAATTCAAGGCCATGAATTCATCATCCTCATGTTTCCTTTCTTTCCATTCCAACATTTTGGCAATCAAATACCTGCATGGAGACGAGGAAAGGAAGTTAGCATCCTCAATCATTGATTTTAAAATTCTTTTTTGGGAAAACGCATACATACATTTTTGGGTTTTTGGCCGCTGCAAACGAGTTTTTAGTACAGTGCGGGGTTTCCACAGGTGATCCATAGGGAACCAGCGGAAATCATTGATTTACGCAAGTCCCGGTACTAGTCACCTGCAGCGGCCTCAACGCGACTTTACCGGCCCAAAAACTCAACCAAAAACTACCTTTTAACCAAAGTAAATGAATTTCAATCCATTGAAAAAGTAGAGGATAACGAGCTTACCATGTTGACAGAGACTATTTGTTGAATGATCGTCTGTGCTTCTCGTAATCAATAGCCGAAATATGAGGTGAAAAAGGAGTTTCTAGACAAGTTTTGAATGAAATGCAAATGAAATAGCAATAAGAGGTCTTATCCCCTTTTTATTTCCCTTTTTGCTTTTTCTTATAATATTTTATATTATTTTAATGCATTTTATCATACCCTAATGGTCTAATGGTCATGTGAGTTTGTTATTTTCCGCAGATGTGAAGATTAAGGCCCTGAATAATGTCGTATGGATGATTTTTCTTGATTCACTTTTTTTTTTACATATATCAACACTTTTTAGGGTTTTTCAGAAAAACCTCGAGCCTAGTCTTTTTTCGTTCTCGTGCTTGAAAATCGATGAGAATGAAACTGAGTATACTTTTTTCATTTTTTCGTACTCGTCATGGTAACACGAAAAGCGAAACCCATGGAGTACCCTTTAATATCTTTTCACACTCCATAAAAATGAAAAGATTGTCGAGCGACCTTGTTCTTTTCACGCTCGTAAAAGTATTTGAAGAAAACGTTCGATGAGCGATAGTTTATCACTTTTTTGGTCTCATCAAACTACTTTACAAAAAAGGAACTGGGAGAGTTCTCTTTAAGTGTTTTTCAGACTCTCAAAATATGAAAAACCCCTGAGTTTTCTATCTTTGGACTCGTTAAACAAACATCGAAAGACCCACATGGGACCGAACCACTCCTTCTTAGGGTTCATTAAACATACTTCGAGGGACTCATCCGAAGGATGAGCTTACATTAACAAGCATATGTTATCCTCCTCAAGCTTGCGTAAAAATAAAGAGGTACTCACCAGAAATGGTGGTGGAAAATTTGGGAAAGAGATGTGTCTCTGTATTTGTGTCTCTCCCTTCATCATTTGAATCCGAGTTTGGAAATCCATTTGTCTCTTGTCTAACTTTCTGCAAGTTCATATATTGGGTCATCTTTGAGTCAATGCTACCAAGACCAGTGTCATGTCATTCAAATGTTCAAGAGATTTCCAATCAAGCTCTCTATTGAGTCGACCATCTACAGTGGTCAATTCCTACCATGTCGACCTTCCTTGTGTCAGTTTCAAATCACCTTCGTACTTTTCTCTACCCTAAATATGTTACTTATTTCATGTCATTGATGGGGGATACATTAAGGCCCTCATGTGACGAGTCTTTTCCTGTCGACTTCAACTCATTATCGAGGAATAAGACTTAGAAATCATTTAGTACCTTGGAGCCTTCATGGCTTAATGGAAAGTTTCATCACTCTCGACAGTGGATTCACATCATTTTGTCCTGATTGAGAGATTCCATCGAATGTTTGAATTCATCTCATTTATTCACATTCATTGGATTGTACTAGCATACCTTAAGAGTCATTGACATCAACGGTGATTTCTCTCGCACTTGTTAACGGTTTTCATTAATGACCGATAATCAAGTGGTTTCTACCATGTTTGAATTCAACACCTGTAATCACATGGATAGGTTTGTAATAATGGACGATAGGATTGAAGACCCTAGATCTCATCATGTTTGGTCCAGGTTGCGATGAAGTATTTAGGATTTGTATTGACACATAGATCCACTTTGTATGTCTTGTGGCTATGTCTTATTCTAAGCTTTCCAATACATAGATCCATAGTGTATTCCTGGTGGCTATGTAGAATCTTGATGACATGAATCCATAGTGTATAATTGGTGGCCATGATTTACATTTATGATTTCCATCATTTATAGTCTGAACAGGGGAATGCCTACCTCAGGCATGGTATAATATTGTGCAGATGCTTGGTTGTTTGCAGGTTCCCGATTGGTGCGTTCTTTGTTCCCGACACACACACACATTTTTACAAAGTATTTCGGCTGTCACGAGTTCCAGCCTCATACTTTGGGGGGCATTCTATTACACATTATTTTGGTCACTATTGGAGCTGCCTTTTTTTCTTTAGCCTATTTTAAAATTTCATATCTTAATGTTTGAAATCGAAAGACGATTTTCATAGTTTCCTTTATTTTTCCCAAAATCTCAGAAGTCTCATCGCGCAAACAACGACGGTTATCGTACTCTTAAGGAAAAATTTATTTTTTAATCGTTTTAACGAGTCTCTACTTTTGAACCTCGGGATGTCGCATGTCGGAAGTTATAGATCACATAGTTTACAAATCGCGAGCAACGAAACGACGAGATAGTCATAAAAAGTTTACCCTGATCATTACCGAGAGTAAAAATACCTTAAACCGCAGTTAAGAATCATCAGGATTACGTGTCTCGACGTTTTCTAGCTCCAAAAATCTTACCGTTGTAACCCCGATAGCCAAAACCGCGAGATCCTTGTTTTAATAACCCAGGTTAATGTTAAAAGTAAAAAGTTTAGCCGTGGTTAAGCTCTGTTGGGAATTCGCAACTCGGCGTGTTTTCCCTCAAAAGCTATACCTTCAAATCCCCGAGTCGCGAAGTCGCGATAAAAATAGAAATGTAATTAATTAAACACTTAATCGAGTTTTATCCGCCAATTTAATTAAATCATATCATCGCGATCTCGCGATTTCAAAACTTGGCATACGAGCCTCCAAGAAGCTATACCTTCGAAGCTCCGAGTCATGAAGTCGCGATCTCATGATTTCGCAACTCGACATACGATCCTCCTGGAAGCTATACCTTCGAAGCTCCAAGTCACGAAGTCGCGATATAAATAAAAACATAATTAATTAAACACTTAATCTTGGTTACGTTTTGTATTAATCAAAGTTAATTGTCGCAATCTAGGGTTTTGGAGGTGTAAAGGGTTAAAGTGAAAACTCCTGATGAGGCGAGTGCTGAAAGATTAATTAACATTTAAAAAGGACTGATTAATCAAGCTAAGCCAACATTTTCATCGTTTTAATACGAAAATTAATATGCACAATCTCCGAGGTGATTTTAAACTTTCTTTGCGCCAACTTGCATTACGAACTGTCAAAATTTATGACATTAATTGGAAATGAGGCGAGTTGACAAGTAAGGGTTTGGTTTTTATTGATAAATTTATATTTAAGAATGATTTGACCGTTCTGTCCCTAAGGACGACCTAGTTTTAAATAGTCGAAGACATGGATTTTTTGTTTGTTGTTTCAAATTTCATTTCTATTCTATGCAAAGCCAAATTTTCATGAGCGAACTAATTTCTGTATGTATACATATTTTTATTGCAGGAGAGCTAAAGTAGAATCCCCCGCCAGGGCCCCACGAAAAGCATTTAAAGCCACTGTTGAGGTTTTAGGACAAGGTTCAGACAACGTTTCTGATACTCCACCTCGAAGTGTCGACTCTATCAGGACCTGGTCACATATTCCTGAGGTTCTACAGTCTGAATTGGTAGATATTTCGGATGATTCCAGTGGAAATGAAAAACACGACCTGATCACCAAGTATAAGATCATCGTCCAGGCTAAAATGCATAAAGTGGCGGCTAGGCCACGTCTGCTCCCTTATTACGATATGGTCTGGTGGGCATTAGACCATGTAGATATATCAACCAGAACCATCATCAACAAGCAGAGGGTCACCATTGGGACTTTCAGACCCGAACAATTGCAGGCTATGTAAAAGTTGCCAGCCATGTCGAACTTTATTTACAATGACGAATTCCTGGAGAATTTTAAACAGAAGGAATGTGTGCAATAGGACAAGACTATGTCTGGTTTAATCAAAGATTGGGTTTCACACCCTGGGAAGTTCAGGGCGGACAGTAATGGTATATATTCAATAACTTCTCTGGAACCACAGTTCAAATATATCGCTATGTTGACCTGCAGATTATATGGGAGAGAGGACACCACACATTTTTTCCTTCAGTGGGTGCCTCTAATTCACACAGTCGCTAAAGGCTGTTCCTTCGACTGGGATAAACTACTGTCTGATAGTTTGACCAGTCGAGTTACAGAGTATCGAGCACAGAGGGAGAGAGGAAAGATTACTTCATTCTTTATGTCCGCGTATATCATGGACACCATGTGTTTTCTCACACCTTTTCCCTTGATGAGTTGGAGCTAGAATCCATCGGAGGCTGAGCCCATCCACGTTTACCATTCAAAGCTGTGGGAAGACAAAGCCTTAGATTTTGTGTATGAAATTTTTAACTGGGTGATGGTACCACTGCATGTCACTATATTCGGCCACCTACCACCCATGATCTCAGACAGTGTCATAGTAAATCTGAGCAGTATAGCCGACTGGTACGTGGAAGTGGAATTTTCATATCTCAGGGTTTTCGGCGCTTCTGTTCCTCTGAATGCCTTACCATTATTCATACCCGATAGGCTGGCTTTCCATGAGGTTGTCAGACAAACTGTAATCGGTGGCATAAGCAAGGATCTTAAAGGATATTCTAAGAAGGTATGGCTACCTTTTCCTATTCATTTAATTTCTTATTCTTTGTTAGATTTCGGGCATGCTAAAGATGAGGTAGCATCCCTAGAGGACCTGAAATTGGTTCATGTTGAATTCAAAAATCACGATCCACAGAGGGTCGTAAGTAACCACTTAGCCAATTGCGGGCTTAAAAGGTTTGAGCATGAAAATTCACCCTCGGATGACATTTTGCGAGGTACGAGATCTTATGCCGAGGTTTTGGCTCGGATACAAGCCCTGGATCCTAAAGAAAGGGATGATGCTTTGAAATTCCAAGAACATCGGCGAAGTTGTCTTCCCCCAGTATTGTGGGGTGAAAATCCAGTAACAGTAGAGGTGCAACAAAAAGGAGCTGATGGCTCAAAAGATCCAGCACCCAGAAAAGAATAACACCAGGAGAGGGAGGAGCAAACTAAGGGTCCAAAACCGGAAATAAAAACTCCCGATCCACCGAAAAAGCAGACTCCATTTACCAATCCAGGCCAATCAGCTAAGCAATTCAGAGATCCCATCACCTCCATTACTCCCTTACAGTCAACTCAAGGGAACATAAACACATGGAAGATTTTCAACGAAGATTTGAGACCTATAAGGATGGAAGAGCTCCCTCCAAATGAGTTCTTTTTTGATAAAAAGAGAAAAGATGTGGTAAAAAGAGAATTCTATCAAGAAGAGGGATCAACATCCAAGAAGTTTAAGGTGTTGACCGATGGGAAAGACAATAATAAATAAGAGTTTGTGACAGAAATAGCCGGGACATTAGGGGCGTATGCTACGACGAAACAATTTTCAGTCGGGGTTTTGAAAAATCAGCTGAAGCGAAAAAATCGCCTCATCAAAACCTTAGAAGCTAAACTAGCCATAGAAGAGGAGGCTGCCCAAGACTAGGCAAGAGCAGGAATAGAGAAAGCAAGAATGACCGACAAAAGGGAAATTGAGCTACTCAAAGCTAAGCTCGAACAAGCAGAGCTGGTAGCTCAGACCAGTTAGATACAGGTGGGCCAGCAAAAAGACTTAATAGGGCAGCTACAGGTTAGATTAGAGTTAGCTGAAAGCCAAGTTATAAACATCGGGATATTCCAGTCCCAGGCTATGGAGATTCGGAGCAGAGTTTCTATAGCCCAATGAAGTTTACTTGCCAAGGTAGAGACGATTTAGGACAATTTTCTACTTATTGATCAAGTATTAGAAAACTTATCTATCAGAGAGAGAGAAGCTGGAGCAGCTCAGGTCACATTTCAAGAGGCTGTAATAGCTACAACAAACAGAGAATCGGGAAAAATTTCTATGTTTTCCATTTCAGAATAGACCCGAGGTCATATTTTGTTGAAAGAATGGGAACGTAGCATCTCAGAAGGCAAATTGCAAGCCAAGAAGGTAGGGAAATACTGTGAAGAGGCTTTCGGTTCCATGGATGGAAATTTGTTAGGTGTTGATAGTGAGAGTAATGCTGAGACGCTGAGCCAAATTGATATGGAGAAACTCTCGCTTGATATAAATGAAAAATAAGAAAGAGATTCGGCTGAAATCTCACAAGTAACTATGGAAGACATAGTTCAAATAGATAAATGTATGATTAAACCAAGTGTGCAATTGTGCGCTATTGACACCCTAGACCGATAGATGGAAGAAAGGTTGCCGCAATTAGTCAGAGATTGTTACATTTTTTAGGCCAATTGTCAAGCGTAACCTTCAAGGTTGATATCTCAGCTGGTGGAAAAATGTGTCACTTGTACCAAGCATGCGAGAGGGCAGGCTTTTGGTACCAAATAAAGACATAGGATAAAGAAATGAAACAATTGATCTCCTTCTTGTTGTAACTGAAAATCCTGGAACGATTGAGATTCCATCATATGTAAATCTGTATAAATATACAATAGAATGAAAGAACAAAGGCTGGACCTTTTTGGGTCGATTGTAATAGAGATTTTCCTCCCTCGAGAGTTAATATAAATCAAATCCGAAGATTCTCGATTCCATCATGACTGTGTTATGAGTTTGTTTCCTTTTATTTCATATCTAATTTCATTTCATATATGTATCTGATGAATGCTTCGCTATAATTTAGTACAACCTCTACTATAGTGAATAAATTTTATTTTTCTATATTGTTTACTGTTTTTCCTCTGTATCGGTTATCAACAGGTATAAGACCAGTGAACATTTTAGATTTCTATATATATTTTATGCTTCATCAGGTAATTTCTTTATCTTTTTCTTCTTCTGTTTATAAGTGAGATTCTCCCTTGATAGGAGCCTTACATGATAGACATCTTAATGTTTTCTTACACCTCACACACATTTATTTAAATATAACTCAGTTACGGGAAAGGGCCTTTGGTTTGGACCCTTTTTTCACTACCGGAGCTGTAAACTCTCCTTTATACGATCGAAATCGCGACAGCATCTAAAAAGTTTCTTTGAGATTTTCTTATTATTCTGTTCCTCTATGACTGTCCCTGTGACAAGAAAGTCGAATATTGAACCCGGACTATCATATCAAACACATATTGCCTTGAATCTTTTTGATACTATTCTTAAAACAGCCACTACCCGGGTCAAACTGGAACGTTCATGGGCAGCGATTGAAAGGGACATAAACATCCAGGAACAGTTGGAAGCTAGACGACAACCTAGAAATCAACCCTAGCTTCCCTTGCCGAAGGTTGACATTTCTTCCTTCTCTGCCCCTTACTCACTTTTGGATGCCTAGACATTGTACTTCTAAGCCTTAAGTACAGACTCTCTAACAACATCTTTTTGGCACCGTTTCCATGGACCGAAGTTACGAAATCTTTTTCCCTGGGAAAATGACAATATTTCGTTGAAAGCGCCACCCTTTGATAGTGAACAAAGAGTGCACACCTTTTAAAGGATTTAGAATATTTCACTTGGAAACTCCACAATTAATAAGATGGCATTCGGATGAAGGAATACCAGGCAAAACTTGGATGGTAAATAGACCACACCCATTACCGATCCTGAGAAGATTTTAAAGGCGAGAGGCCCTCTTAAGCCAACCCCTGCAGTCTATAGACTTAAATACTCACAATTGAAGACCAAGAGTTCTTCTGAAACTTCAACTTCACGCATCACTCTTTTTGATACAAAGGATCTAACATCAAACTGCTCCGAAGTTAGAAGTGAAACCCATCCGATAGCCCCTGTAGAACATAAAGGAAAAAGTCCTGTAGAAAATTTATCTACTGTCGATATATCGTCGACTCTTCAGTCGAATTTCACGACCTCACACAGTCTCGAAGAATATTTTGCACATCTAGTTTCCACGCCCTTTGGTTCCCCTAACTACATCTCTTGCAAGTCCAAAGATCCAAGCCCTCACATCCCTTACCAGTCATCCTCGGATTTTTCGCCCCGCGAAGAAAGTAAAGATTCACTTTTAATCTTCCAAAACCCCCTTTACAACTTTCCACTAATAACGATGGCAACCGTCGGAGGGGGAGGTGGAGGGGTTGTCGGAGGAAGAGGTAGAGGTGCTCCTAGAGGAGGAGCTGGAGGACAAGGGCCAGACCCCCCTCCTAGAGTGTTTTCTAAAGTGACAACAAGATACGCTCCTTTAGTATTGCCCGTTCCTTTGCACGACCTTCCCGAAAATTATATAAAAAAATTGCCAAAATTCACTGGGGAAGGAGATCTGACCGTAGCCAAACACATAAATTTCTTTGATCAATTCGCAGACATCCTAGGTCTCGAACATGAAGATGTGTATTCGGGGCTTCTCATCCAAACCTTCGAAGGTCAGGTTCAAACTTGGTTTCAGAGTCTACCTGCAGGATCTATCTTGTCCTATGATGCCTTGGAAGATGCTTTGCTTAGACAATGGGGCAAAATAAAGGACCACCTATACTATTTAACCGAGTTTGGGTCTTTAAGAAAAAAGAATTCAGAAACAGTTATGGAGTTTATTCAAAGATTCAACAAGCTGTATAGCAAAATCCCAGCCGAGGTTAAATCGTCCCAACCCGTGGCCAAAGTAACTTTCGCGGGGGATTTCGAACCAGATTTTACACTTATTTTACGAGAAAGAAGGGGAGCTACTCTAAACCGAATGCAAGATGACACTGTAGAAATTGAGTCAAATATGATGGCTTCTGGTAAGTTAAAAGCTAAAGTAGAAGCGAGAAACTGAGAAACTAGACACTTTAGAGAACAAGCAGGGTCGTCAGGGTCTAATAGATACACAGATGGAAAAGTAGACGATATGGCCAGAGTAATTAAGGAACTTTCTAATAAGATATCCATAATGGAGCTAGAACAGGCCAAAGCCAATTCTTTCGCCAAAAAGGATTTTAGGAAGAATCCCAATCCCCCAAATCAACAAAGACAGGTAAAAAATGAAGATCAGAAAATACAAACTCCCCTAAAAAAAGAAAATTTTATAGGAGCGAATGATCTCCAATATTTCGGAGATTCAGATGATGATGTCACGAACTTGGGTGATGACTGAACACAAACTTACCTGACTAGAGAGGATTATGAAAAATCTCTAAACACTCAATAATCATCTATTGAGGGTGAAGAAAGAGATTATACTGACCTTTGTAGTTGTCAAGAAGAAACCGGTATGATAATGGCTGAGGTCCAACCCAGGTATAACTTGAGATCTAAGGATAAACCTATTTCAACTACTCAACCTAAGAAAATTCTCCCAATAGGTCAAACTTATGAGCCTACCCCAGAAGAAACCGTGTTACCTAACAACAAAGAAAAAGTAGTAAACGCACAAGAACGTGAAGTAGAAAAGGTTGAGACGAAAACACAGGAAACCGAAGCAACTAATACAAATACACCTTTAACCAAGATCATGAGTAATAAGGCAGTCCAGACGAATAAGTTGGAAAAGAAGACTTCGGAAGTCCCAACTAGAGAAACAGACAAGGTGAGCGGAGTTCTCAGTTTCGAAAATGAGATAAATAAAATTAAGATACCAATTCCTCTGGTAGAGTTAGCAAAAAACCCAGTTTATCGAAAGCAGAATACCAAAGTGATAGGCGTTTCAGAGCTAGAAATCCAATCTGACGTTTTGAAACTAGAAGATGATAAGCCCAACATCACTTTTGGTCCACATTTTGAAGGGGCCAAAGACACTGTTTCTCCCTTTTATATCACCTTAAATGTATACGATCAACTACTACATAATTGCATGCTAGACTCCGGAGCCTCACATAACGTGATGCCTAAAATTATTATGGACAAATTGGGTCTCCAGATCATTTGATTCGAGGAAAGTTAAGTGTATGGGAATGATAAAGTATTTAGTAATCACCCTGGCACAGGTCCCAGTTAGGAGCATCTTGATGGATGTGGTCATTGCTGATATTCCCCCCAAGTATGTCTTACTATTCTCTAAGTCATGGGGAGCCAAGCTGGGGGGTTCTCCTCAACTGGATATGACGTACGCCATGATTCCTGTGTTTGGTGGGAAATTTACTCGGTTGTACAGGGAGACGAGGTTAGCATATAGGGTAAGCGACCCTCAAAATCCGAACAATTTCCCTATTTACATTGCAGATCAAGATTTAGGAAATTGTATCTTATCTTTTGATGACGGTTTATATGGTTGCATAGAGGAAAACGATATAGAGCATGAAGAGTCAGGTTACATGACCGAAGATATGTGTGGCACCGGTATCTAGAAATTTTTTTTTGACGGTGCCTCATCTTGCGAAGGGGCAGGTGCAGGAGTGCTTTTTGTGGCACCTGAAGAAAGGTTTGTTGTCCCTTTTTCTTACAGACTACAATGGGATATAGATTATACTAACAATGTATGTGAATACGAAGCCTTGGTCTTAGGATTAGAGGCTGCCAGGAGGCTAAAAATAAAAAACCTAGAGGTATACGGAGATGCGAAGTTGATAGTCAAACAAATAAATCGACAATACCAAGCCAAGCATCCCAGATTAATATCATACAGAAATTGTGCCTAGGATCTGATGGAAAATTTTTTCTCGTCTGTAAATGTCCACTTCATCCCACGCATAGAAAACTTACAGGCTGATGTATTAGCTAAGGTGTAACACCTTGTTTCCC